>JAHZMX010003878.1:0-144959 GCA_027743895.1 Seira musarum
TTACAGGTCACACCTTATTTTTGCCAATTGGCGTTCTTTGACAATAATCAGTTCGTAGAACTGATGGGATTCACTAGTCTGTAATAATCTGGAAACTATATTGTAGATAGGCATCTCTCGCCACGAATTATAGCGCAGCACACTATGAGAGCGAAAACACACCTTTGATATTATAAGTAAAAACAGGAACAAATCCTCATTTGATCCCATGTACTGAATTCAACTCTCTTATGCATACCAGTTACTGTTACATTCCCAACTCTTCATTAGTTTGTAATTAGAAGTTAATGAGGTGATGAAACGAAGATGTGATAGAGACGTCGTGAGAGGAACTATAAAAAGATGAAGGTGTTCAAGTTAATAAAACCTTTTGTCATTTGTAGTCAAAGCCATATTGTTATGACTAAAACACGGTGTAGTAGAGTAAAGGGGAGTTGTTTAGTAGTGGCAAACGGTTCTAGGAGCAGAAGGGTTTTAGTTTTTTAAGCATGTTACGTTCCTAGGTTCCCAAAATGCGAAGGTAAACGAACGCTCCGTCTCGATGTACTTGCTCTTTATTAAGTTAGGAAAAAAGATCCATTAAGAATCGACTCCAGGAAAAGTCTGTAGTCTAGTGGCTTGTCATTTTCATTTATTAGCGAGTCGCACTCATGGACTTAATAGCACACAAAATGTGATAATGTTTTTGATATATGACCTGATCCCGAGGAAAAGCAACTTTTGTGGAAGTTACTGTGTCTCTCGTATTTTTGAGAACTTTATCCATATATTAGTTAGTGATGATGGAGATTACATATTACAAAATCAGAGAGCAATGAAAGAAATACGCTAAATTTGCTATGTCATTTGCTGCTTCAGTTCAGTTGCCACAATTATAAAATCTTTGTTCATTTGGGCGAGAACGAAGGTTGGAAAAAGGAAGGAAGAGAGAATGACGGAAATATTAAGTGAACCATGCGAGACCAAATGTGAAGTCTGTCATTAGAGCTTTTACTGGAATTGCAAATAAAATTTTCAGGAAACGTCAGAAAGCAGCAAAGAAGCAAGGAATGTTTGGCAAAGGCAAATTCTGTTGAAATCACAAAATTGACAAATTTCTGTTACCCCATGCAATTTACTTATAAACGTGTTCATCCTCTTCAGCGAAATGTTCGATATGTACGCTCTAATGCACAAGTCACTAAAACGCTCTGCATTTATGGATGGACGAACTGACTAAACAATCCAATCGCAAAATGCAGCTTTTACGGCCTAATAAAAGCATGAAAAGAAGAGAGATTCATAACATTACTAAAGATATTACGGAATGAAGAAAGCCAGAAATGAGGAAGATGAACGATCTAAAGCTTTGCGGACATTTTCTCATCTGGAAAATTGAAATGTGCTTTTAAATAACCATGGCTCATGACTATGAGTATAACTATTACTGATTCCTTAAGGCTTAAACAAAAAACGAAGCTACACCTTCCTTCATTTCATAAACTGCTTTGGAATGTAACATTTATGGCTATCGCCCCACTACCACTCAAAACAATTCGGGAAAAGACAGAGTTCACCAAACCATGAGAAATTAGAGAAGGGAAACTAGATGATGATGATGATGATGATTTTTGCGTGGGACATGACGACAAAAGAAAGACGGGAAAAGTTTGACTTTGATTCCTTCCTGTTTCCTCCTCCCCACTTCAACGACTCAAAGAGAATGAGGAGGAAACTAAGGGAAAATAATAGAATCCTTATGACACAAAAAGAGCAAGAAATAATATCAAAATCCGTACAAGTCAAAATCAGACATCATCTACGATGACGACTGTGTCAAAGGCTGTTGTGTAAAAGCGATACGATAATGCCTATGGCTTAGTACGGTCGATGGAGAACGAAATTATCGTTTGGAAACCTTGCTATATTTTGCACGCCAATCGTAAAGTTAAGGTACATTATCTGGTATCGTACGAATTAAATTCATTCAAAGAAGCGATTCCATATCACATAGCTTTGATGCTGTGTAATATGCAATAAAAAGAACAATTTTTAACCAGAACATCCTTTCATAATGAGTCCACTCACATCTCTCAATGGTGATGCTTCAGATGTCGGGATTTTTTCCAGAAACGAGGGAGCCGAATTATAAAGAGATTCTCACGCCAATGAAAACTTTCGCTTTTAAAAATATCATATCATATTAGACGTATGAGTGTATACATTTCTCCCTTTTTGCAGTAAACTTTCATAATCATATTTCTCTTTTCCGTCTTTACAGTTTAATCTCTTACAGAATTCAGTGGGACGGTCCGTGCTATTGAATAAAGTATTATTTCTACCATTAATTACGATAAAAGGGAAAGTTCATCGTTGCAAAATTGTGACAGAGTCGTAGTAGAAATTTCTTTTTCAAACTTCTTTCCTAGATGTCAGAGTGTATTAAAAGAATTTTTCGTTTTTATTTCTCGGGGAAATCGCTTCACAAACTCTTTTCAAATAAAAAAAAACTTATGGACATAGGAAGAGCATCTTGTAATTAAAGAAAATGGGATTTTTAAAGCTTACAACAACCTGAGTTTTGTACATTTCATGGGTCAATTGTACGGTTTCATGCATCTGCCTAAAAATGAATGCTATCAAACGTTACCTGGCAGAGCCAATTAGCATTTCGATTAATAGAAGCGAGAACTGATCACGTACTCTCTGTGACTTTTTTTGCTCACTTGTGACATTAGTTTTAATAAAAATCTAACGTAATGAATAAATTCGCCTAAAGTACTTTTCATTTTCACAGATATGAATTAAAATTCAAAGACATTGAACGTTGCTTAAGTGAAATAGGAGGCTTATATCAGAGTGAGAGGAGTCCCCAAATAACACTGGTTTTAGTTTTAGTGTGCCAGTATTTAAGCTTACGATGTGAGTCAGAATTCCGTTTTATACTTATTTACAAGGTTTTATGCATGCATGCATGTGGACAAAGGATTTTATTCTCGAGGTCTTGCATACGGAAAACGAGGAAGTAAGAAGGGGTTCACATCACATTCGTTTTATGCCATCCGATCTGCTCTCATTCCAACTTTCTGCCTTCAACAAATCAGAGACTTTCTCCGTCCTCTGAAAAGCCTCAAATATAAGATGGCTTAAAGACAATGGCAAACTTTGAAGAATTCCATTGACTTTTATACAGTGTTGGCGGTGGGATCTTGGATTATATCAAAATCTCACTTTCATACCTAGCTTTAATCCTACCATTCATCTCATCTCATACACTTTTGTTCCGGAGAAATGAAATTTATACATAACATAGCTTACATATGTGTATGCATGCAATACCAATAATGCGTACCTATTCACATTATTTCCACTCTTTGCGCTTTCGATTCCTTCGCCGACAAAATATGAAAATCTTCCCACGCATTACCCAAGTCAATGTCTGGTACTAATATGGGATTGGTAAAACTTTGCTTGTCCATGTCTAAATCTGAGTCAAATTCTTTAAAAAAAAAGCCCGAATGCCAAGCGGACAATATGGAATCGTATCTCACGGCTTTTTGTGCTTGTTTGAAAAGAACCTTTGTTTTCAATAGCTCAGTTTCATTTCAGTGTGATATGTACTCATTAAAATTCCATCCAGAGAATTTTCTCAATGTTTGCACTAAACTTACACTCCTCTCTCCGCCTTACACCTCAAACTCTTCCCGCCTATCTGGGCCTGAATTCGTATGCATTCAACTTATTTTTCCTGTGAAATGTTTTGTAAGAAATCAAACATTGACATTAGTTAGATCCTTTAAATACCAAAAAATATACATATTCAGGCATGTTCATTTACTCATGCTATTACTAGCCCATTGTCCTTAGGACGCAGACTTCATTTTTTAAAAGACACGAAGAGTATAAGTTCTCTTTTTGAGTCAAGACGATTCCAACTTTTTCCTATATGGAACTTTAACCCCGGCCTTCTTTATTATTCTGGGAAAGTGTTAAGAGAGTTGAGCGTAGTTATGTGATGAGATGACTGCTCCATATTACAACTTCTTAGGAAACTCATGTCCCCTGGAAATTTTGCTGCTCTTCTTGTCAATTCTCAAAGAATAATTAGTCTTACTTCAGTCTAAATTAAAGACAGACAAACACACGACGTTTGCAAGTCCCAAGTGACCTAAATAAAATCTCAGCTTACCCCTACAAAACGAAAAGTTTGCAACTCGCAATGTAATCCACACAAAAAATTCAAGTTCCCTTTTCCTGAGTTTACCATGGCCGTCTGGGACGTGCTTGGAACATATTCTATGTAAGGTCAAAGTCAGACAAAGTCGCGCCAATAAACATAGTATATGTATCTTTCGCTCTTCTTTAATAAATTTATTTTCATTCGAATACATGAATCTGGTTACAAACGCAAACGTGTAGAGACAAATAGAATACACCTTATTTGATTTCCACATTTTATCAAACCCATTTCGACAAAAATAAATGTATTTTTGTAGTATCGAGGGTGATGACGATGACACACTATCTACTTATATATCATTTTGGGTTCGACAGATTTCTTTCGTGTAATAGGAAATATACCAGTGAATCTCATTCTCTTTCCTTTGAAATTCAAAGTAATTTTGCTTCGAATTCGTAGTATAGGAGTATAATGTAGTTTTTATGGTTACATCAATGTTGATGGAAAATGATTATTGTTGAATAAGAACTTGTAAAAGTCTTCGTGAACAAGTCCTGTACTCAAAATAAAATTTCCTGTTCATTTTTCTATGGGGCCATGTTTGTGGCGAAAGAGTGGATTGAACCGAAACCCTATGTCTCTGAATCGTATCAACAAACTTTTCGCCACGAGAATATTAACAGCAATAGTAATAGCGAGCGACCATACTTCCATTTCCCGTCGATGTAACATGGCAGCCAACTTTTTCCCAAGGAATTATACTTGAGTTGCAAGGAAAAACATTCGTCTCGTACTTTTCCCCGGACTCCGAAGAATTAACACAATTCGCATAAAATGCATCAGTGAAGCACTGAAGAAGAGATGAAAACAAAAAAAAAGTACAATGACAGCTAGCAGCGGCAACAAAAATGTTTTCCAAGGCCGACATTATCGTTGTGAAACCCGCAGAAAGGGATTGTCTATTTCCCATCACATCCCACCGCAAGGAATTTTTGTAGAGGCGACATAAACAGAATCAAAAGGATAATGATCATCATCCCTTTAAAACTTCAACCTTCATCATTCCTTTTTTGACACGGAAACGGATATAAACGGTCCAACTTCAATATGTACCAGCATTAGACCGAACTGCAAACGTTAAACAATCTTCTTTTCTCAACTTTTTTTGCTTTTTTTTGTTGCAAAATTTGCTATTTTGTTCCATTCCTGAACCGAGTGTCACGTAGGCCAGAAAATCAGAACTTTTGTGGAAAAAAGAGAATTTTTCTATTTTCATGAAAACGACAAAAATTCAGTCAGAGAAACACTCCCGCATTGTATTACCCCTATTTTCAAGTTTCACTGAAATCTAGTGACTTTAATTCAAAGTCTACATTTTTTCGACAAATTGTATTTTATCTCCACAACAAATTGTTCAATCCATCAAATCACTAACCAATAATTCCCTTATAAGGTCATTTGTGGTTCGTGATAGCATAACCGCGTAGACATACCCAATATGAAATCAGTTGCACCACTTGCGCAACTTTGGTTAGATTTTGATTCAATCATCACTTTTGATTCACTTTCATGTCGAGGTATTTGATGTGACCGTTTCTAGTGATCAAGTCAGATTGTGAGCATCCCATATATTGTACTGCTATTTTTGCAGTTCTGCTCCTCATTAGAAAGCTATCACCAACTTGATCAAAGTCGCTTTTGACTTGGAGAATTCTGTCCGTGCATAATTCCTTTGACAAGAAGGATTCCATTTGTACAAAGAGCCTAAGACCCTTTTTGTTCCCTTCAAAGACGCAATCGGACAGAAGAGGGAGGACAGATCCGATGTATGTGAGATATATAATTAGGAAAAGGCAAAGAGAGATCATAAAATATTTTTATTCTGAGAAAAAGTGATACCTTGATTAGAAACATTCCGTATGATTCATACCGTCAAGACTTACAAACAGACCACCACCAATACAATTACAGCTCAAGTTCACGTTTCGCAGAACTATGATCATGATTTTGCAAAATGATATGCGAACGTGTATCGTGTATCCCAAGAAGATAGGTATATTTGATAGAGTGAATGAATGAATGGACGATTGACAAAATGTCATTATCACAGTTTTACATCTGCTTCGAGCGAAAGATGATAACGATACATATTTTTTGGTCCGACTGCGCTCAAGCTGCAATTGCAATTTAATACAATCGATATATAATAATGCAATACAACTTTTTGCGATGCAATACAAAAGGTGATGAAATCAAATTTTCTAACGAATTCCAAGGATTCCTTTGTTCATTTCAAAAACAGCTTGTTCATCCTTACCTCAGCGTTTGTAAAAAAATGAAATGTATTAAAATTAGTGTTCGCTGGCGTTCACTGGCGCATGACATTCAATCAAAATGCGATGCACTGTTCCCATATTGTACGAAGCATCCTTTACATATTCTCAAATGTCAATTGTCATCATCATTAGCATTTTCATCACCATTACCAACAACAATAAGGTTTGAGCATATTTTTAATTTTAATAAAACAGCAATTAAAAATATACATACATAAATATACTGGAGGGGGATTGTAACTTTACAAGAAACAAGTTTGTATTTTTCGTAGCTAGCTCAAGCTCACGAAAGGTGCTTCTAATGTTGCATTGTGCAGTATGTAGTTACCATAAGAGTCAACTCTGATTTCCATTCTACTTTAGCATAAGAAGTGAGGTTATCATGATTGTTTACGTGTCTCACTTTAGACGTGCACATTACGTTACATAACGTACGAAACACGAGGTGTGTAATAAAAAATGACAATCCGTAAAATTGGCATTTCTAGAGTCCCAAAAACGCGCGTCGTGATTCTCCCTTCCCCACATAAAACCATCGCAAATCTCGAGATTTTTTTTGTACAACAAAAGTATCCTATTGCAGCATTAAATAGTGGAACATGTGTGGTAACCCATTGTTATGTTTAGTGTTTGACGCGGAACAGGACAGTAAACTGTGCCATAAAGCAAGGTGTATTTCCCATAAAAAATATGACGAACATGGTTAAAAACTACGTAATGGACAAAGCTTCTTTGTAAAGATGACAAGTAATTTTTGAAAATCATTATGTCAGATGAAACGAAAATGAAAAACATCCGTGAATCGTGACAAAATGGGCGTTTCTGTAATGTGATGTGATCATATAATCAGTATTATTCAAAGTGCAATCCTCGATTAGTCTTTTTTTATTTTATTTTCTTCCTAGCTCTGCATAATCGATTTCAATTCTCCCGAATCTGTACTGAATGAAGAGAGTGGTTCTCGTTTCTTGTTTCCAATTCAATCCATCATACAAACAGAAGTAGACGATCTGAACTGGTAAAATGCAATCAAAACCGAATGGAAGTAGACCTTGACAAAGTTTTTAAAAGCTTGCGTTTGAAACGAAATCGAAAATGAAAGACGGAAAGCCTCTCCTGCCTTAAATATACGTATACCTACATGCATTCACAAAGCAAAAAAAAGTCAAACTTTTGGTAAAGGAGATTTCAACTTCAAGCTGGGAATATTATTTGGCTCTTTTAATCCCTTCAGTAGATGAACGGACCACTGTGGCGCTGGTCCTTTGTGGTTTTTATTTTGCAACGTTGTTTTGTACATAAAAGCGAAAGTCTACCTACTTACGATTTATTGCTATTGCTACACACACAACAAAAACATTTTCTTCCAGCAGCATCAAAGTAAAACAAACTTCATTTCTATTTGTGAGCATGTGGACTACATATTTTCTCTCTCATCTCCTCACTCATTCCAATGCATTGTCTATTGAGGAGAACTGGAAAAATGAAAATGGAAAGTGAAAATTGGATTGAGGTGTTGTAAAGGTGTTTCTTCAATGATTTTGTCACCTGCAGTGAATGATCACCCTTAAAGAGCAAAAGATGACATGACAATGTGTAAATACATAGATTGTTTTTCAAATTCTTCCTTCACACACTCCTCGACTCGTCGTCGTCGTCGTAGACTTTTTCATTCACTTCAGTGGAGGACGACTTTAGATGGATCACACAATTACTACTTTACTGTCTGTCAATACGCTTACAGCCACCCAACACAGTTCTTCTTATGCACTTTTCATAACCATGTTATGTTCAAAGAAAAATGTGGAAAGCTCGTCCATCACAACCATTATTCACCTCAATAACTTCAAGGAAGGTGCATCACAAAGGACAAGTAAAAATGGTACTCATTCTTGCTCTATTTATAAGTCACGATTACGGCTGAAAATGAAATCACATAAAAATATGGATGTAAGTAAAACCGAAAAACTCGAGTAAGTAAAATGTGCTTCAATACGGCATCCTGAAAGGGAGAAGAATCATGATGAAACATAATGCATTTGCATTTTTAGCTCCCTTTAAGAAAACACGATGTGAAGTAAATAAAAAAAATGCTAAATTAGACTAACGTTAAGTCGGATATTATCAAGCACACGCTTACCTACCTGCCTACTTATATACAAAAAGGAGATTTACTTTCTGCATGTATCATTTTTACCTTTACAAAGCGTATTTTTGCTATCATTATTCTATTCTTATCCATCAGTTTTCATTTTCTTTGACGAGCTCACTGAAAAGAAACAGCAACCTACATGTGCCGCATCCGTATACAAAAAAATGCTCTCACTAAAATATCAATGGCCCATGACGACGATCTACTAGTTTGGGGTGAGTACTCAGTAGGTTTACAGATTAAAGTAACCCAAAAATAACTGTAGGAAAAAATCTATGTTCATTTATATAGTGATAAAAATATTACATATCGAAAAGCCTTAGGTATATATTTTTTGTGGCCAGGTAGCTAATTGATAAGTGAATGAGATTCTTAGGTATTGTTCTCTAACAAAATACATACAAGGATATAATACATAAATAAACACATAAGTATGTATTAATGTGTAGGTGCACAGTATAGCCAATCATACGAGGAACATATTATAAATTTGTCTTCCAGGACTATTTTGTATTTTTACCCTCTAACTATTTATGGCACATTTTATGAGGCGAAGGTCATTGTTCCAACAACCGAACATACTAGACTGGAATAAACTATGTAGGTAGGTATAGATATATTTAAAACACGATAGTTGGATTAATTTGTATTTTTCATTGCAATTTCATTTATCATTATTTGACACAATGATTATAAATGTATGCCAGAAGGGAAGGAATTTTTCCTTAAGCTACCGCAAGAAATGTCCAAAAAGTTAATGTTAATTATTATTTAATGTTTGAATGTATTTACTATGAAAATATCCATAAAATTTGTTTCAATTGTGTCTGAATCTAAATGAAACAAACATATACTTACTGTTATTTTACTGTAAATTAGGTCAACCTTGTCCACTGAGAGCTACAATCATACAAGAGGCTGATAGATACTTTCTATCCTTTTTAATACAAACTGCAACTGCAATACAACAACTCACTCTGATCCCTGATGTGATATGATGTCATCTCTTGCTGTCCCTTCAAGAGCACTGGCCCAATCCTAATAACTAATATAATTTTTTTTTCACGTATTTCTGCTCATTCACAACAATCCAAATTATAACTTATGCATAGCTATAATGGAAGTGGTTAGCAGTACCTGAATCAGTATTGAATGAGTTACAATGCATTAGAAAATGGATAGAAAGTGTTGCATTATCAACTTAGACTGATGGTGAGTAATTGTAATTCATCCAATATCATTCATACATTCTTTACACGTTTCTTAAAACATCTCCTACGTTACTGCCAATAATAGTTACAAGAAAATTGAAGATGATGATGATTGGGCCAATGATGATGAGTCTCTAATGTAAGTACCTTAAGACTAACCAAGATGATTTGATTATTTGACCTAGTCTGAAATTTTACCAGTAAAATGCATAATCACAGAAGCCGTTTTATTCACTTTTTAACTGCAATATTTTCGATTTCTGAACTATCATGTGGATCTTCAGTATTATTAATAGTTTACATGTGTATTTGTGATTGTGACTAGAATAAGCATACACAGAGCTATACAAATGATGTGTTGTAGATTATCACAAAGGGTCTAGAAAATCATGTTGAAACAAAGGTAGTCACTAAAACTAAAACGAAGACTTTAGATAATTTTCTATCATCTTTTCGTTCCTTTTGCATAATTCAAAAGATTTTGTATGCCAGAATTAGAAACCATTTAAAATTTTTATATATGACGTCGCTTCGCGAACTAGTGTTTTTCAGAAGGATTTTTGGAAAGGGGGTTGTTTGTGTAGTAATATGGTATCATCAAAATGTTTTCTGATGACCTCTACAGAAATTAGAAATAAAATATGGATGATGGGTGACATGACACTACATTCCATGATGCAAATATGATAATGCGGCAGAGGGACTTGACAAAAATGTTCACTCTTACCTTGTTCATATGAGCGTCCAATCAGGAGAGATGTGATCATCCATATTGAATGTATTAATATAGTATACCTAACGGTCCCCATCTTGGCAATCGCTGCTATTACTTAGGTAGATGACAATCAACGAAATAAAGTATGAATACTAACTGCCTCTCCCAACCGACTACACTTCTACCAAATGGTACAATCCAATTGGCAAAAACAATCCTAAAGTTAGAGATTCGCTCTTCAGATGAATATCATGCATCTCATTTCGTAAGTAACTCATGTACAAAAAGTAGATACGTCACTTTCAAACATTCACATTTCTTTACGGATTAACTATTTCAATGGCGATGGTAAAAGTATTTGAATTTTTTCACGTCCACAATTAAAAATTTGCATAAATAGTTTCAAATTTCATAACATATATATCGACAAAGGCAATCTCCTGCAGCAGTAAACACTTGTCCAAGATATTTTAGCCTCTCTAAATAAATGGATGGATCAAGATACTTGTGCTACGATCGTTCTAATAATTCCTTAGCTTTCTCAACTACCCCCGGACATGGGGAGAATGTTGTGAGTCATTAGAAGTGGAGGTATCGGAGACGCCAGTTTTTGCCAGGGTGGCATTAACCGTGACCAAATCTTCGCAGAGGGTTTTCAACTGTCTACATACTTGTTCTAGATGAGGTGAACAATGATATTCGTATTCTTCGTGACCATCGGGGATGAGCAATATTATTCCTGATTTGTTGTGGCGTGCTTTTAGACGCACCATTGCAACTTCATTTAAGAAATCATTGCTGTTCACGATTCATTGACGATTTTATCATAACAAAACTACGGACAAAGACGCTCCAATAAAAGATATATAAGCACAACAATATATGTACTGTCAGTCCAAAATGCCCTGAAGAAACAATATCACTAATAATAATTAACGCAACGCGATTGATTGAATGTGGGTAGATTCGCAAAATATTGGAATTGAAAATGTATATTACAATCGAACTGAATCTGTAAATGTGGTCACTTTTTCACAGGGCGATGCAAAGAAAACAAAAGTGCATCAGCAAACAAGTGCATACATAAATGTTAAAAATTTCTTGTGTTAAAAACAACTCAGATAGTGTACTGCACACAAAACACATTGAATTATGAACAACCAAACATTTTAGCTTCTGTCAGTAGATTAGAAGTGCACGCACGCTTTTCGGACCCTTGCAGAAAAAATGCAGTCATTGAATCACTAGCAACTATGTCCTTGGTCGACGAATCAATTGGAGTTCCTAAAAAAAATTATGAAACAAATGAGGAGAAAAAACCTGATTTCCGACAGGAAAAAATTCGATGACTGAATAAATGTAATAATTTGAATGAATCTCGTAATTCTTGTTCTCCTGATCTAATGCAGATGAACAGAGAAATGAGTGTATTTTTTGACAAGAGGGATGATGATAATAATGTCTTTGTACCTGTGTACTTATTCACGCAAACAACAACGTTTTCAATAACCATTCATTTCTTTTGCCTGAGAAAAAACTCTCACTTTTTCAAACGTCCTGTTCGGCAGTTCTCTTCTCTGACGATGATGATATGATGAGGAGTCGAGTCTAGACCTTTTTTCACTCGTCTTCTTGTCACAAAAGCCTCACCACTACCACCATTCCATTTCACTCAGAAAACAACAAAGACGAAAGGAACGCAGAGGGGAACGTTTGTTGCGTTCTTGAAGAACCAGAAAGCGTTTTATTCAAAAGCAGAGAGCTAGGAATTTTTCCTGAAGACACGACTCAAAGGACGTACGCATCTCGCTCGCCAACCTGCAGTCTGCAACTGGCCCATGTGAACGAACATCTCGTACAAGTTTTTGCATGAAAGAGCCAAAAGCGAGAGAGCCCTTCGTCGCTCCTGCTTCTTACATTAAGGGAATGGCAAAAGCTGCATATTATTACATGGCAAAAGCGAGAGAAGCATTTTTCTCACAGCCTCAGTCTCACAGTTTTCATTCCATCTCTTCAAAGCGAAGCCAGCGAACGAGCAGCGAGCCAGCCACCTTCGTCTTCTTCTGCAAAAAGTCTTCGTCTTTTGTGAAGCTCAAGTATTCATTCGAATTCCCTCCGCTCTCTTCTTGCCTTGCAGGAGGAACAATAATACTGCTACATTATTGCCTTTCCGAAGCGAACAAGTAAATACAGCATTGCAATGCAGTGCGTGGAAAAAATGTTCATGTTCATTCGTCTTTTTGTTCTATGGGGATGCTTCCATTCCACTCATTCTCCTACTACAACCACCACTTACAAACTTATTTTTTCCTCGAGCAATTTAAGCTTTCTGTTTACCTCCACAAAAGAATAAAAGTGTGTGTGTGTGTAATGAATACTGTTCTGTTCTACTACGGACACCTTGAAGAAACCAAAACGTAACCATTTTTCAAATGGGTAGTTTACTACAGAAAGAAAAAAAGTAAAAGAGGCGAGAGGGTTTTTGCTCGATATATCTGAGATGAGATGAACTGGCAAGCAAGAATAACTTAGGAAAAGGGAGAATGAAAATGAAATGCTTGTAATTCTTGAAAGATAAGTCCTAAGTTGGACATTGTAGTATTAGTAGAAGTAAATTGAATATGCAAGGTTTTTTAATCGAAACTCTATACGCTTTGGAGGTTGTTTTGATGAATGCGTAGGTATGCATTGTGCGTGGAAAATGTGTAAGTAGTGCAACATTCGCACTGCACTCGCTCACACCAATCAAATCAGACTCGACTCATGCAAATGCAAACTAACCAACAACAATTGTTATGCTCAGAGCCCAAGATAATAATAATACAGATTCTGCATTTGTATCACATCACATCACGTCAACACTAGAGTAGATAGATAGGTAGGCTGGTACAGAATTGCCTCAATTCTAGGTCTTGCCAGGCTTGGTCATCATTACTTTGTCATAATTTTGTTTGCATCATGCTAATGTTCTTTCATGCATACCTTTCTTAATTACTTGGGTACCTATTCTGTGTCTTGATTTCTGTGCTATTGTTGGACATGAACTATGAATCAAGCACTTAACTATACATTGCATATTAATGAAGCTGCATATGAATTTTTACGAAAGAAACACTTAAATGCCATGGAAGAGAACGTCAACAGAACTTCATTTTTTATGCATTTTCATTGTATTATAACATGCATGGATGGTGATGGTGGCCATAACAGAAAAGTCAATCGCATCATGATCCCGGAGTGAATTCAATTCAGTTCCATTCCTTGACAAAAAAAAGTTATTTTTTAAAACAATTCTATTTCGTGCATGACGTATGACAATTGATTGCCTTTAAGTATAGAGGTAAGTCTAAAATAATTCTTGACATGACATGATACAGATTGAAAAAAATGTCGAATGAATTAAGAGCAAAAATAAGACGTCTGACACGCTCCAGGCGACCTTCCGGTAGCCTTGAAATATCTTGGAGGGCATACATAATAAAGTGCTTCAATAGCAACATGGAAAGCCTTAGGCACAAGTCACAACATCGCATCCTGTCGATGAAAACCAAAAAAGGCTTTGAAATCCTTATTGTATCTTACCTCTTGCCAAGGCTTATCCAAAAAACGCAATGATGCTCTTTAAATCAAAGAGAAATGAAAATCCTAACTCGATATGCTTCCGACGAAGAAGTACCTATGTATTTACAAATTACAAATGTATCTCTGTGAGTTTCATGGGAAGGAAAAAATGTGGAGCAGTGCTTGTAATAACTATAAAAATGATGCCGAGGGGCAGTAAAAAAGAAAGGGAAATCTTTATTAGCTGCTAAAAAATCCCAAATTTTGCCAATTTAAGTATGTGCGTAGCATTTCTCGTTTTGCGGTTTTTAGTGTGTATGTATTAAACTATCTCAAAAAAAATCATAAATCAAAGTCAGGCCTCTTTCTTTTTCATGATTTTTTATTCACTTTTTATTATTATTCTCGTATACAAAGATTTTCTAGGACACGACTTCCCCACTAAATTTAATAAAGTTGGAGAAATGTACTTGAGTAAATTTCCTAAATTGAATTTTGGAATTTAACTCTGAAAGGTACAACATCTCAAGCGTCACTTCCGATTTACTAGCATGTACAACATGTCAACTATTTTTAATCGAAGGGAATAAAAGGGACGAGATATCTAATCAAAGAACATTTTATTACCTTTGCTTAAATTAAATTAAGTTTTATGGATACTTTCCGGATGTTAACATTAAGTAAATGCTTTTGTGGCTGACAACTGACAAGAGTAGCAACGTAAAATTTAAACTTTTTCGTGAGAGTCAACTAGAGTTTCCTTATTATTTTTTTCAGAAAACTATATGCATATATTTTTTAATTTGAAAGATTCGAAATCCTTTGTAATTTACATAATGAGATTTTCCCACTTCTAGATCGTTTGTAGATTGGTTTAAAAATAATTTTTACTAATGTTTGACGAATACCTATATCCTGTTATTTTGCAACGTAGATAGGGCCAAAAGTGTTCATTTCCTTAAACAATACGGATGAAATTTGTGTGTTAAAAGTATCAAAAAAAGTTCTAAAATGAGATATGGTAACTCTGATTTTTTACTAGTTTACTAGCATATGGGGTAAGAAGGCAAAGTTTGCGTTTTAAATTCTGCTTTGCATTTCATTGTAATATCGACAAAAACAGTTTAAAAACGTATTTTCTACGACGATAAGGCAATTAGTTTTGCCACTACATTACACTATTATAAGTCCTATTTATGAAGTAAGCCAATCAGCTACGTGCTTGCATTGTATTTAGATGAGACTTTGCATTCCGATAGGGTCCTTATCTTGATTTGGTTTAGAGCAATTTAGGTACCAAATTATACCTCGCATTTTGAGGGCGCGATATACATACAAAAAGTGTATAAAGTGCTGTTAGCAAAAATCATGTAAAATAAAATGGAGAGATTGTAAAAGTAATTATTGAGGAAGTCGATAAAGCACGGACCAAATATCATCCTAAATTTTCGTTAGGTGCAATGTAAAGCAATGCACTAAAATGAGAGGCTGTTGTTAGTTAGTTGTTTTGTTGCAATTATTTGTTAAGTAGGGGCATCATATTTATGTAAATTACATAAAAGTAGGTGATACATTTGATGCGATGTTCCGCACTTGAAGGGGCACAAAAAATCGCCTGTTTTTTTTAACTGTAATGCATACCCTTGGTCAGTCATCAAGACATCTGACTTTTGCAAAGTCATTCTACATTTCGTCTAGTATTTTGGGAGGTCCCATTTTAATATTCATAGGACATGCTTGCCAGTTACTGTTATTGCCAAAAGGTAATCAGTGCAACATTAAATGCAAGCTCCTTCCGTTGGTCTGGAATGCGTGGAACGCATAGGCACCAAGAGGCAGTTATTGGGGTGCAGCGATGAGGATAAAAATTTTAGCTTGTTATAAGTACCTCAAGGCTGCAAACTAAAATCAAGATACTATAAATATAGCACAAACACACTCTTAAAATATCTTTTGCTTGGATGGAGCTCCTTAAATTGTATCATGATCATGATCCTGAATCTTTAATTTTCAAAAGGATAGCGCTCCGGCGAGAAAATGAAAGGATAAAATGCTGATAATGGAAATTGCTTATTTGTTTATTCACAGCGGTTTGTCATTAGTTCACCCTGTCTTTTCTTCAAAGCGAGAGAAGGACACAGTCTAATCAATTGTAACTAGCATAGCATTTGAGACATTTGACAATGTTGAAAAGAATGCTTCCCATGAACAATGAAAAACTTGCTGGTAAAAAAACTTATGCTAATAATAGTTCTTCTTGTATATTTTAGCATACTTTCCGTCAAGGCGCAAGGAACTTAACATCTTTTCTTTTGCTCATCACAGACATTTTATTTGTATTAGATAACAGTTCAAGCCAAAAGGGTTAAAATACCAACCAGCATCATCATTATTATTATCATCCAAAATGAACTATATTTTATTATAACGTTCAGAAAAAAAACATTGTATTGTTGGAAGAACGAAAGGGTTACTTTTTGTCGCCATCTTCATCAAATACGTAGATGTTTATGTACATACGCTGAAAGATTTTCTTGCCTTCTTGTTCCTTCTGTTTGATTTGACTTGACTCCCTCAATTTTTGTTTTGCGTAGGTTTGATATGGCATGGCTTGCAAGTTATCTCATTTTATTATGACTCTGAAAAAGAGAACAACGCAGCAGTAGTGCTAACCTTCAAAGTTCAGCACATTCACTTTCATTTGTCTCCTTTTGTCAGTTCAATAGAATCCACTACTACCCACCGTGATGCTGTGTGTGCACTACTGTTTTAAGAAACGTAAAAAATATTTTTTTAGCTTCAATTACTTACAACGGCAACTTTTAACGGTAGAATGTAGCATGACGTCAAAGAAAGCGCGTGAGTAGATGCCTTGGTCACATTAGCCATGCCTCACTATTTAAATATGCATATATTTTACACTTTGTGGTTACATTTTTTCAGGAGAACAGAAAAATCCGTTTGATAAAACATGCTAAGTGAATTACTGTAATGTAATGTAGATGAATATTATTGGGAGAACGAACGATGTCGATGTCAAACATGGTTACGTGACGGTTACTTTACAAACCAGAAGAAGCAAAAAAAATAATGTCTTGGCGAACAAGGCAAAATGTAGTTCTGAATTAGAGTGCAGAGCGAGACTTGCTATAAAACAAAATGAGATTGAAGTTGAATGCAAGAAAGGAATATAAAAATCGAGCAATGTCAGTATTCCTCTGAAGGCGTGCTTAGGTCTATTAAAGCTTCATAGGACACCAGTTTGTGCACTTCATAGGAAATTATGACTGGATTATGCGTATTCCATCATAAGCTTTTACTACTACTTTAGAACTAACTTTAGAACTGCACATACTTTTTTACTTCGGACTGGAAATGTTTGTATTGTATTTGCGCAAATAATTTAAAATATGATGATATGATGGACTTGACTAGATTGGTTTTTTGGATGAATTGGAGTTCCAAGTAGTTCGGGAGTTTTTAAAGTATAATTGATAGCCACGTTTTGTCTTTTCAAAAGAAAAAGCAAATGTAATCGCAATGAAATTGTCAAAGTAGATGATCATACTTGCTGAAACCAGCAATAATTTCATATAATAGTAATAATCTTAGCTTATGACAAATTGGACCACATATCACTAATTTTAGTGATCGGCTAAAAGTACATGTTTGGACGAATACTGCAAGCACTTTTGTAATTATCAATATAAATGAATACTCACTTAATTTTACAGATCAATATGTAATTACAATGGATTCGGGAGTATGTCAGTGTACGTGATTCTTTATTTACAGTCTAGTTGCATGCAGGCAATTGCCCTTCTTTTGCATATCATGTCCATATACCAGAATAATTAAAATGAGCCACAAACTAATTCTGGGCCGGAAATGTTTTCAGAATAGGTATGTATATGTGACTTTGAATCTTCTTAAAAACTTGGATAATGCAAAAAACCACATTGAATTTTCATCATCAATTTTTATGTAAGTAATCTCTGCATTTGCGCAAAACTCACGTCGTGAAACGCTCAAAACTACACTGTTATGATTTCCGCTTTAATTCGTTTGAGAAGAGAAACCACTTAAAAATCCATTTGTTCTTTGCCGTAAGTATATAGGAAGAATAAACGCAGTAAGACGGATATGGTCTATAAATGCAGTTGCTCTATAAACTGAGATGGGTCCTTAAATATAATTCCATTTTTTAAAGCTACCTTCATTGCATTATTATGAGCGCTTTTGTATCTAGCCTTCTGTTCGTGTCATCTTCCTGCCACAGTTAGGTAATGGGGACTTAATCAGAGGTTCACGAGAAATGCTTACACATGATACTTTGTTCAAGGCCCTCTCGTTGTGCTTTAGAAGGGAGAGAAGAAAAAAGAGCAGATTTTTGAGACTTACTCGTTTGTATTTCTAGGAGATACCTAATATGATGCATGGCTGCGTGCGCTGCGGCTAATGTCCTTCATCCATGCCTTTCCTTGAATTACCTTCAGCAGAAGAGAAGAGATGGGGAGTGAAATGAAATTAATAAGTACTATGTAATGAAATCTAAAAAAGAACGGTTTCTACAAGAGGACATTTACTGGTTTGCGGATACAGTAGTTTAAAAACCTTGAAACTGATAAAAACGAGTGTTTTTCATGGTAGCCGACACGATTTTCGGAAAGACGTCAGAGGTTTATGAGATTATGAGGTGAAATGATATACATCCAAATAAATACTTATGCTGGTGTTGTTTTCGTCTACCTGGTTGAGAAGCAGTGTGCTATAAGCAGTTGTGTAATAATTTATTTTATTTTTCAAAGACCGTAAAAGTAGTTTTTAGAGACAACGGGTACGTTTAAAATATACATATTCATAAGATGACTATACGTAATAGCCGAACTACCGAATTCACACTTGATCAACAAGTGAGCATTCGGTTGATAGATGCTAGTGGTCTAATAGGAATAGGAACAAGGTCGATCATGAATTCCATAAACTCCAAATCCTGCATTATGGCTTTGTCGTCCACCACCACAATTCGCAAGTTGAATCGGTGAAAAAGAGGCCTCAGAGTGGATATGATATGTAAGTAAAACACAAAGGATCGATTGTGCAGCAGAGCAGCCTTGTAATTTAAAATGTATTACAAAACTAACGACGCACTATGGCTCAAATTCCTTACAGGAATGCCTGAAACTTTAAAATTGATAAATGATCTTTTTTTACATCAGAGCGAGTTTTATGCACATTCTCATTTTTCTCATTATAAGTATACCAAATTGAAATGAAACTAGTGTACAATGCAAGAGAATAGAATAGGGTTTAAATTGATATCATCTAGATAAAAAAGGTAATTCATGAATGAGGCACTGCTCTATAACTAAAGGAGCTTTTACAAACTTAACTACGCCATGTGGACTGCGGAGTGAGTATTATTGCTCAAGCTGTAAAGTGGCCTTCAAGAAGGGTGGAGTCATGCAAAATACTCTTCGCACGTCACTCTATTTTTCCTAATGAAACTCGAGCCTCAACAAATAGCCCGTTTGGAAGTCGAGTCGAGTTTGACTGACAATGATTGTCTGTTGAACAAAAAAAATCTTAAAAATGCTAACGTGTGAGGCGAGTCGGACAAACGCGCAGTAAATCAATCTGTTCTCTTTTGCTCTCACTCACTCAATTTATTATAGCATAAACGTGCATTTTTATAAATAACACTCGCATTTAAACTTGGGTGTGATCGTTTACCTGGGCACTGCTCTTTCATTCAATAAAGATATCATGCTTGTTATGGAGATTACTTTATCTCAAAATGGAGATTTTTTTTTCACTTGGAACTTAGGGTATAGAACTGACTATGAATTGGTCACAAAAGTTTGTTTAATGTTGCCATGAATAGAATTATGACGTTGGAACGATTTTTGTTCTCAACCCACTCTTTATACAGTATTCCATTCGATTGTTATTATCATTATCATGAACCAAGACATCAGGCAGGAAGATGGCCGAATGCTTATTCGAGCGAGATTTTACGTCGTATAGATTTTGTTGAATTTTTGTGGAATTCTAAATTGTTTATCTAAATGGTCTATTGGCGCATCGGCCATATCGTGATATCTTTCACTTGAATTAAAAGTCGTGTAGGACGCGGAAGTGATCGAAGCAAACCTGTGGAGCGAATCAAGAATAAGATGAATAAAGTGTTAATTATATATTGTATTTATATTTGAAGACTTGTGCTGATGAAAAGCTTGATTGGAAGATTGAAAAAATGCTTTGTTGGAAATAGGTGTGACGGTCGAATTATTTTGATGAATTGGTGCGGAGCCATTAGTTTAAGCAATACTTCGATCATCCCATCTAAAGTAGTCGTCACTGAGAGCTGCCAAATATTTTATCGTCAAATCACTACGACGCCATAAATTAAATTATCCCTGACTAACTGGTAGTTTAGAAAATAAAATCTAGAGTATATATAAGTACTAACGTAATTGGGTTTCTTGGAGCCTGGAATAGTTAATGAATCTGTATCAGTAAGTATAAACCTCTTAATCAGTCAATAAATAGTTTGATTTTAAATGAATCCTTGAACTAATTGTCTTTTAGTTTAGAGCTAAATTCATTACTTTTTTCAAACTACTCATTACTTTATCATGTATTGTATTAGCAATATTTGTCATTTTGTGTGCCTCGACAATAACGAGTTTCTGAATATATTAAAGTTAGCGTGTTTACAATGGTGAATTTGCTCTGACTTTGTCTTGATGTATGGCGCTAACAGCGCTATCTTGTTACAGTTAAAAGAGCAGGACGTTACTCGTTGCCCATCCTGAGCGAAGCATTAACGCAAACAAGGAATAACTCCAAAGATGTCAGTCTGCAAAAATAAAAAGATCTGCACTTCTTCACATTGAAACAGATTTTTCATATTTGCGCTAAAATAGTGCCAGTCTTGTTAAAAGCGAATTTTAATTAATAAAAACCAGAGGATATAACATACGGTCACAATCACAACACAACCGACCTTAACTGTCTGGTGCCAAGTGCCAGTGCACTAATGTAGGTACATAGGTACTTGTACAGGTAGTACATAATTTCGAACAGGCTAAACATACAGACAAGAAATCATGGCATGATGCGTTCAATCTGTATTTCTTGGTTGAACTCTTTGTTCTGTCGATGGGGTAGAGTGAAACTCGAGCGGTGAACTCAAGATTCTAGATCTTTCATAACAATCGTAATAAAATAGTAGCTAGTGGAAGAGCAAGATAAAACAATACATATTAAGGAAGTTTCTAGCTTACTTAGATTAGATATCATAAGAGGAGAGCCTGATCTCAGGGCTTTTATTTGTTTAATTTTCAGTAAGAGCTACATTTAAAACTTTTATAATAAGATTATTTTTCCAGAGAAAGAAAAATGCAGGTTTCACTTTCCAAGTGTGGCGATATTAAGGCCACTTCAGTAAATTATATAAATTACGAAACGACACAGGATTTTAAAAATGAAATACGGGACCAATTGGTAAGTTTTAAAAAAATCATTCAGTCATATTTCAACTTGAAGTGCCAGATGTAGTGTATGTACAGATTAGAAGTCCCATTATTGGTGGTTAATTATTATCGTTCCAGGCGAAGGATACCATTGCTTTTGAAAGTGACCGTTACTATGTTCTGTACAACGGAAAAATCTTATCCGATAGTCAACTGCTATCTGACTCCGTACGTGATGGTGAAACCGCCAATTTTACTCTTGTCCCTCGAGTTCTTGGAGGAAAAGGAGGTTTCGGATCCATGTTGCGAGCGATTGGAGCTCAGATCGAAAAAACCACAAATAGGGATGCATGTCGGGATCTTTCTGGAAGGCGCCTGCGAGATATTAATGAAGAACAGCGACTGAAGAAATGGTTTGCGAAACAAGCGGAACGAGAAAATGAAAGGAAAGAAGCCAAGAAACGGAAATTGGAAAAGCTAAAGCAAGTTGCTGATGGTCCCGCACTTCCAAAGATTGACGATCAAGAATTCCTACAAAAGAGAGAAGACATCGAGGAGTCAGTTTATGAAGCAGTTGATGCCGGTGAGTACATTCACTGATTAAGCTTGGAACAACTTCTTTCTCAGCTTTGTAATTTGTGATGTATAAATATGTAATGAATACAATTCTGTCGTCTGTAGGTTTTGTAAATGAAACGTCTCAAAGTAGTGACAGCAATTCTAATTCTTCAGAAGCGTTTAAAAGTAAGCAGAATGCCATTGAAAAGCAAAGTAGTGATGAGGATAAGCCTACTTCGTCTGGAGAAACATCTTCCTCTTGTATTAAAAGTGGACCAGGGCCTAGTTCTAATACAGAAAAGCCAATCAAGAAGAAATCTTTAATGTGAGAATTTTGCGTGTAACTTTAACTAAAAATACTTTTGGCAGTCTACCCAAGAATTGTTATGATTACATTATTTTTTCATGTTTCAGGTTCGACGAAGATCTTGAGAGTGGAAGCGACTCTGACTCTGAAGACGATACCATACCGTCAAAAGTGGCTAAGATTCACTGATGTAACCTGTTTCTGAACAACGTTTTTTACAATTCAACCGCGGTAAATTTTAATCATAAAAATGAAAATCATTTCCTCCTTTATTTTCGAAATTCCAAGCTAGCTATTGTTAAACTGTGCATGTTCGAGTATGTACAACATAAGCTATTTAATTTTATGTTGATTAGTTCCGTTCGCATTTATTTTTATACATGTTCTTGATGTGTCGGAATAAACTATGTAGTAAATAAATTCTTGCAAACTGAACGTTCAAATCTTTTCCATTTGATTGTGTTAAAAAAATTATCCGTGGCTCACCCATGCGGCCAAAGAGTTGCGGTAATGTCACTCCTACTACGTCGCGTCGCGCATTAAAAGTAATATAATAATTTATGAATGCACCATGGATTTCAGAATGAAAAAAAAATCAGATACTTCTTTATTGTGAATTCATGATTGAGAAACAAGAAAGTAGATTATACAGTCAATCATTCTTTGAATGTATTTTTAAATAGTAACAAACGGCAACAATTTTAAACACATGTTGTTCTGTATATATGTGTAATTAGAGTAAATTTACTAAATAAAATTATAAAGTACGAGCGCACATGGAATGAATGAGATAAATCAAATCACAAAAGCATATAGAAACTTTGTGTACTTCGTAAATTGAATGAGTGTGTCGGATTTGTTTCTTTTAATTTAAACAATGTCAAAGAAAAGTTAGATAATCGAAAAGTGACCGGATGAAAGGAAAAACTTTTAAATACGCAAGGAGAGGACAAAAATTAATCGGTATATTTTACATACCCTATTGCTAATGTTCACAAAAAAATACCTCCTTTACAATTACAACTTAACTGCATAATCATTTCAATTTTTGCTGACACTTAATTTGCCCGGATTAAAAAATTTCTTGTGTGTAGGTAGTATGTATATATGTTGTAGGTCAAATTTGCCGATGAATGTTTGGCGACTGCGATTGCCACAAACGAGAGCCAGTTTACGGATAATATATGTATGTTTTTGATTTACTACAATTCAACTTTCTACATTGAGGTTGGAGACCAGAAGTTTAGTTCGCGCAGCTCAGATGGACGTGGCACATAGCGCACCGTTTTCTTCGCAATCCTTGAATTTGGCTGTTGTTGATATTCGATTTTCGCCTCGTACATTTTCTCCGCCTGAGCTCCATCCTAAAAAAAATTTAATTAAATGATGATGACGTGCAAAATGCAAACAAATGAAACATGAATGCTTGATAGCTTGATGAATTCTTACAGCTGCCTTTCCAGGTCGAAATAACCAGCTTCCGGATTTTTTCTCATCTTCATTGTCTCCTCCAGTAAAAAATGGGTTGCCAGATTTTCGAGCAATCTAAATACACCGAAAAATAAAAGCATTAAGTGCTAGGCTCTGAGATTTCATTCTCAACGTTCCCAGTTGCAGTTTTCACTTCGATTGTTTCCCATTTTTCACGCTGAACAAGTAATCGACGATACTTGATCACAATCACAGGCGATCCGGAGAAAGTATCTTATTCGTCAAAAAGTTTGAAGACGTGCATTTTGAAAGCTCAATGTCTACCAAATTTTTAAATATTTTTTACCTTCAAAGTTCAAACTAAAGCTGTTTGGATATTTTTACCTTTCGTAATTTAAATTTTATTCGTGCATTCATGCAGGTCTTATTTTGAACAACAATACCTTGAAAACATACGTAATACGTGTTCATCAAGTTTCAAGTTTAAATGGAAATTCTTGAGTGCTTTATAGGAGAATTTTAAAGTTACCAGTGCCATATCTGCTCACATTCGCCAGTGTCAATTACATTTTAATATAGCGTGCAGTGCATTAATTTGGGTTGAAAATGGTTATCCGATCATGCAAACTTCATTTCGAAACTTTGTAAAGAAAGAACCCAGCTCAAGAGGCCCCAAGGCATTATAACTACTAAATCTTAAATTTATACCTAAACTGGAAAAAATTCATCATTTAAAATTTTCAAATAACCTATGGACAAAAAATATCAGAGATTTGAAACATTCTCTGCTGATGATAGGTATTTCATAGAAAGCAATTTAACGTTTCAGTGCAAAGAAATCGAGACGACTTTTCTCTGGCAAATCTTGGCACCGTATTTGGCAATAAGGCAGTTTAATGGGCATCATGCATTTTTTAAAAATAATTAATGAAATCTTAACTTTGTGATTTTAGTTGTAAGTCAATTTTGAAAGCAAAAGAATTTGAATTTAAAATTTTGGAATTTTGTTTAAATCCCTGTTGAACAATTTAAGCAATAAAACCCATCTGAAGCTTGTTTTAAAAAATATTTTTTCCCTATAGTTTAAAAGACCTGCGGAGAACAAGATGGTGTAACTGCAGGTGTTGTATTTGGAGTTACATCCGGAGTAACAGGGATAGAGCTGTTCCCTGCCGCACCTAACTTCTCAACCAAATGAAGTGAACGATCTTCATCCGCTGGAGTTGTTACTATCTGCAATTATTTTTTTCACAAAATTGATTGTATTCGATTAAAAGAAACTCAGTAACTCCTGGGATTTGTATATGTTTCTACTAAGACTAATGAAAAGCATCATTGGTCAACAAAGACTCACGACACTCATTCACTCCAATCCCTACTCCCTAAACAAACATGAAGAACCATAGACGAATGAACAAAAACGGGTTGCCGACAACAATCGGAGTAACTCTCTGAGACTACTTCCATGAGGAAACACATTTAACACGTACATACATGCTGATACTTCAAGCAGGAAATTAAAACTACACGTCATATAAGTAGATCGGACCAAGCTAGACTTACCGTTGGAGTGTATCTGACGATATGATCGACCGGAGTGGGTGCACTATCATCGGTGGGATGAGAGCGCATCATGTCAGAACGCATGTCACCCCCATCTGCCTTCTGCCAGGTGCGTACGTTATTCTCCATGGAGAGCTGAAGATCCCTCCCATCCTCAGAAGTTGTTGGCGAGTCCATGCTCTGTTGGTTGAGTCCAAGGGCCATTTGCTTGGATAATGCGGATGATGAGAAGCCCATCGGTTTCATGTAAACTGGAACAGATCTGTCGGTTGCGATGGCGTTGCACCCACTGTTGCCTGTCATGTTGTTGAGTGTACCACCAAGTGTTTGTTGGTAAACGGATCCGTCTGCGCTCATTGTTCGGGTTATCTGTTGGCTGATGGGTGCCTGAACTGAAACAACACTTCCCATGATGGTGCAACTTCGCACTTCTTCCCTCCTGTTTCCTTCTGCTGAGCAGTTACCTGATTATCAAAAACGCAATATTTTTATTTTCCTTTTATTTTCGTTAACTGAATAAAATATGCAAGGATTATAAAATGATATAAAAATAGTTAAGCAAGCTAATATGATGGCGGTGGCAATGACCTCGTCAGCCGAGAATATTCCTAAAAGTCAAATGATTTATTCGGCACGTAAACCACAAGCAAGCGCAAGCTTTTCGATTCACTTTGTTCTTTCTTTCACTGTGGCTTTCCTTCTAGTCTGATCTGATTCGCTGAATTACACTTCAACGACCCGAGAAAATGCTTTTTTTGCATGACCTACTTTTAAAAAGGTGACAAACGCAAACGCAACTAACACTGCACTGGAAGCTTACTGTGATTATTTGTGCCTTTTTGGTACATATTTCTATTCGTATTTTCCAACTTGGCTTTTTGTATCCTTTCAAAAAATATACAATGCATAACCATCGGCATTCAAGCATCCATCCACTTACTTACACGTACACAGAATGCCAGGATGTCATTCCAAATCAGTTTCAGACGGACTGGATCGCATTACTTATCATTATTACACTTAAGCTTCTTAAAGGAAACATAAACTACAGTTAAATGACACTCAAAAAAACTTTACATTCCGATTCGAATTCAATGCATTTTCTTATTCGTACTGAACAAACACCTGCCTCCGCACTGTATATTTTTTATCGTGCAAGAAATTCATTCGCGGAAAAGCCATCCATCGCATCGAAACAAGAGTTTTAGCTTTTTTAATTAAAAAAAAAACTAACGAAATACTGATTGCGTTATTTAAATTGCAAACAAACCAAACTCAAGCTAACTCAGACTATCAAAGCATATACGTCGTTTCAGCACTAGTTTGAGTGGAGCGAGTTAGAACATAAAAGAAAAAAAATATTGTATTCATATATACCTTTTCCAGCAACGCCTGCGTTGTTACCCTTTTGCAGATTTGGATAATAGAATCCGTCAACAGGTGGAGAATTGCAAAATTCTGACAAGTCGTATTGCCTGTTTAAGGGAAAGCACATATGAACAAACTAGTCCATACGCCTGATTTCTTTTTCATATAAAATCATAAACTCCACACAGGTCACATCCGGTAAAACAGAAAGTGGTCATTTCAGGATAATTTAATAAAAACGATGACTAAATGAGAATTATGGATAGGATTTTAAAGCAACGAACAAAAATATGTGACGGGATGAAGGAGTTGAGGATGTTAAAAATATTGTCCACGAAGGTCTAATTAATGCAAATTTTTGTGATTTTGGTTGTTTTTACAACCTATCCATAGTTCTTTTCATCCATCCAGACAAGCCCATTTCTGGTAAACAGCGATCTCCAGGTTCTGATGGATCCATTATCAGATTTAATAGTGAAGATGCGGTTGTTATAGCTGTAACGGTTGTTCTGCAACACAAAATTAAATAGTCTTTAGCATGGTATAAACTGAACTAATGCGTAAAGTCAATTAAAAAATTTCAAATCCATAGAAAATCCCAATTTAAAAAAAGTTTTAAAAAAATCACGGCCAGGTAGGTACAATTTACAAAATTGGATATTTGAATCAGCCTTAGGAAAACATCATTTTGCTACCACCGGTCGAAGACTAAACTAAATGACTTCGTCTAATAATTCACCGTCTTCATCACAATGGTCTAGTAGAAGTTTAGGGTCATCATTATATTAATAGATGCACCTATTTCGTTAGATTAAATTAATACGTCAATATATACAAACATTGATTGTACACAACAACTTGCCTTTGAACTACCTTCAGTTCACTCCACAACAAAAAAATAATAATCAGGACAGGGGCTTCAAAAAATAATTAAGATGATGGTAAGTAAGCCCGATGAAAATGGATTGTATAAGTACGAACCTTAAATTCTTTACTCCTTTTTTAACATGCATTTTGCTGCTAAATACTGGTTATGATGACGATGATGACGATCGCAATGAGCAAGAAAATTAATTTATTTTCTAATAAGTTCACAAGTTCACCACTCTCCATTTGCGTATGCTACTGCATACTTATGGAAACGTAGGCTTGGGGAGCCTATTCCACACACACGTTTGCTCGTACAAAGATGATCCGGTATAATAACTATGATCTTTTTTAAAAGTCACTCTTTTTGCCTTCCCTGTGCATAACTTCTCTGGAGAAGCATACTTTTGTAAGAAAAAAAAACATGAAGACGGAGGGATGATGTCATTCATGTCAGAAGATATTAAATGATTAGTGAAACTTTGCTCTTCGCGTAGTTAGTTCAAGATAAGACGAGAAAAAAATTAAGGCAGTGTCTTTTTAATGAGTAAAACTTCAATCAATAAATGACTCGCAACATTCTTGACTACGTAGGTATGTATATGTGCTTGACCTCAGATTTGTTCGGATAATGATATATGATGATATTATGGTAGTTTTCTGTCAATGGTCGTAATATGCACTAAAATATAAGCAATTTTTCTAGTGGTTTGCACTGACAACAATTTCTTTTTGACTGCCAAAATGGAGATAAAGAACACAGCATCTGAAGTGAAACATTCAAATTTCTTTTGAGGTACGAGAAATAAGAGAGACTTTGTGCCACCAACCTGATGGTAACATCTTACATAAAATATTATTTTGCACGATAATCAAGAAAGATATAAAGAAAACAAGCGTGGAAAATGTGTGGCACATTTATGATTCACATTCAAACACACCAGTTGGCAACTAAAAGTCTATCACAATTTTTAAAGCAACATTTCATGAAAATTGTCCCACAAGTTTAAAGTAACCTTTGCAAGTAAAGACGTCAAAAGTAAGGAGAGTCAGAAAAAATTGTTTGATCCACATTGTTTTTAACCTTTAGTATAAAATGTATGTATGGTTGTTTTTGCATTCCACAGCCTCCATGGCTCATTTCTAGCTTCATTTCTTGGATGGATACTGTATCACAGCATCCAAAATTCGAAAGCAGTTGATAAGTTAAATTGAAAAGATGCATTTCACATCTAATTCACTAATCCACTCTATATCTAATCGCAAAAACTACAACCTCTGAGAATTTTAGTAGTTTTTGTTCTTTAAAACATCAGAGTTGGAAGGAAATGGAAATGAATTAAAGAAAAGTGCAGGGTCAATGCCAATGCCACAGTTTAATGGGAAGCATATGTTTGTGGCTATACATTTTTAATCACGTTTCACGTAAATCAGTTATCAACAGCAATAGCTCTAGTCGAGTCTAGTCTGCATGTTGTCCATTGATAACTATGTAAGAACAAATGTATTTGACAATGAATGGGATAAAATGAAGCTTAACCGATTTATGTACTGCAAAATTATGTGATTGTGATTAGTAAAAATGATTCGTTAGAAATGCACATCATCTGAACACGCTGCTTGTAGGTGAACTTGAAATACATATGGATTCTTCCAAATGAAATTTGTAATACTAAATGCGGCCAGATACTCATATTTTTATTATGGACTTGTAGTCCTGAAAATTGCCGGAGAGATAACCATTTGTTTGTTAGCTAATGCTATTTGGGCGAAATCATTTGGACGAAATTAATATGAACCAACCGTCATGAGTGTTTGAGCCAAACCTAATATATGTGAATTCGACCTTTCCTTGGAGTTGTGTGTATGTATGAACAGGAGGAAGGCTTCCGTGTATTAGTGTAGGTTGTTTAGCTATTTTAGCTTTTTTATACCTCCAAACGATGTGATCTCTAGGTTTACAAAATTACGCTTCAATTTTAGGAGAACGGTTTCTATGTATTAGAAAAATTATTGATTACGTTTTGGATACTTAAATCGGGGAAACATGGGATGGCACAATCTATGCAGCACATTTTTTTTGGAATTGTTACACGTTACACCCGATCTGTAGGTTTAGTTTTCGAACACTAATACTAGTACGGTTTAGGGATGCCATTTGAAAATGAATAAAAAAAATTTAAGATTTGCATCCTAACTTGTGGAGGTGCATCGAAATATTAAAATGAGAACAATGTGACTTTGAAACTGAAATAGTAATGCAGGGTAAAGGCAGGAAAAATCCATACAAGGAAAAGGAAATGCAGGGAACTACATGCCAAGCTTTGTAGAATAATATCGAGTTATAATGTTCCCATTGACGGCATGGAGTACTCAAATACGTTGGTGCTTGCGTTTATGATTATATTGACTAATTGCAAAAAATCTTATTAAATGATTTTGAATTATGAATTTTGTATTCGCTTCATGGGTTTTCGTTCAAATGCTTCGTTTACTTATAAAAGATTTCGGCTGATACAGGACAGATAACGATTTTTTATTAGCCAGTACTATTTGGGCAATATTACTTTAAGATGAGACAACATGCATGAGCCTATGGGCCAAAACATATAATAATATGAACGCGTATTCGACCTGTCGCGGTCCTGAAGAACTTTTTAATTTTGAAGGATGGAAAACGAAAGAAAAGTATTATAAAGAGACATCTTACCTATTATTAAGTTCTGATGTACAAATTGTGGCACCTAGTAGCTTTTTATTGCTGTAATACTACGCTGTATCGTTGATGTCGACGAGCGTCGACAGGGCAGTTGTTGTTTTTGGTACGATGGAAAACCCAAAACGGAACAAATAATAATGTTTAAAGAAGGACGAGGTCCGTGAAGGGAGAAGAGCCTAGGGTTCATTGATTGTAGCACAGTGAAATGTGCTAGGATTTTCCGTGAAATAGACTGTGTCCAAAAATAGGTAAAAAGTGTAAAAGATGGATGTATAAATTTTGGTGCTCAAATAGATTCTCCTCCTCAAAAGTACGTCTTCAAGATGGCTCTAGTCCAAGTCCGATGTTCACCTGGATAAACGGAACAAAAGTGTTTTCCATGAAATGAATCCATTTGCTGATTTCGTGATATGAAGTCTGTACAAGAGGCTAATCAATCCAAAGATAGTACGGTAAGTTTTTATAACGTACCGAAAATTAATATCTACAATATATGCGTGTGGGTTATAATGCCCGAATACCGTTACAGATTACAGAAATCTTCTTGTTGGATCGTTCCTGGACCCATTGTCGTTCAAGTTCAATGTGAACTTGAATCTAATTATCCTAATCGAATTCGGAATGGTTTTCATGTACGAATAAATAAAATGTAATGCAATGTCTTCATTTTGGCGAATGTGTATGAGACACGTACTTTTGTTTTTGTTATTGCGAAGCAAACCTCAAGTAACGCGTTCTATTCTTGAAAGGTTTGCATGCTTGAGGAATGAATTAATATGAATTATACCCTATTTCCCGACTGACGTAAGATGTGAAAAGAAAAGCTCCAAGACAGTACTCATTACGTTTCCAATTCCATTAAGAACTTTTCTTGGTCATAAGTGATTTCAAAATGGACTAGTCTAAAAAATGAGTGAACTGTAATACAAGTAGCGTTATCTGACAACTCTAGTAGATTTCTTGTGTCAACCTCGACATACAATATCTGCAGTCAGAGGTGATTCAATTAAAGAGGTTTGATGCTAGATAGTAAGGAGTTTCGATAGATAAAAGAAAACAACTTGTATATCGCGACCGCGTAATACTCACTTAGAGTTGAGCTCTCTATTTATTATCTATGTGCTACGTGATAATAATGCTAATTGAAATTAACATGCAAAAATGTTATGACACGTTAGTGGACGTACCTTTTGATGCTAGAGTTGAAGATTTGCTTCTTCAGCGAGTTTGTGGAAAAGTTAAAAAACTTGAAGCTTCTTCCATTTGAAAGAAGCTCCGATGTTTTGCGTACTTCCGGAAAGATAAAAATTGGTTGAGAGACAGAAAAAAATGTTAGAAATGTTTCATAGACGTATCCAAATGTAGTCGCGTAAATACAAGAATTCAGGTCCAGTTTTGTCGTCTTTTCTTGAGTTGTCAAATCGATGAGTTACAGTTGATCGGATTCAAAAAGATAACGAAGATATGGAAAATATAGAGAACGCAGTGTCCGAGCAGTTTTGGGATGCTTCAATGATGGTGTACATTCTGTTACTTATCTGTTATACAATTAATGGAACACTTATCGAAATTATTTAAACGAATCAGAAAAAACACTTTATTGGATTTTTTTTGGAATATTTAAAACTTTTGTGATTTGGACTTTGTTTACAATAAAAACAATAATGCAATGTACTAATCTATTGTAGAATTAAGAGATAAAATGACTATATTGGGTTGCGATCTTCCATTGATGGGAAAGATGACCGAAGACAATCTATCTAAACCCTTTTGCAAGAGTCGAACATATCAACTCGAAATTCATATTAAAAGGGGTTTGTGGTAGGGGAGGTCACCCTAGGTCAGATACCTTTTTCAAAATTTGAAAAAGGGAAATTTGTGTTTGATTCTGGAAGGGAGTTAGTTATACAATGCTTGAAAGTGGAGAATGGAGAATGAGGGCTGGTGATGTGATGGTCTTGTGGTGTTGGGATTTTCCTTATAAGCCTATTTCTATCTAGTAAGTATGTATATTGAATGCATATCGATATGACTATGACATATAAAAATGCCTTATGAGAGCATTGTATTGTGAATTGCTCGTATGCATGTGGGTTAGGCAGTTAGTTGTTGGGTGAATCAAGTTTTGTATTTAGGTAGTTCTTGGAAGTTCTTTTTTTTTTTGCTGCTGAGTGAAACTACTAGAGTCAGTCTCCTTCTCATCGTTTCAAAGACATCGGCTTTGCGCACACAGTTAGCCTATTCTTGTTACATTCCGTCATGCATTCGTATAGTGAAGAGTCAAAATTATACGAATTTAAACACATACATTGTTCAGTAAGATATGTGTAGAACCTGATGGAAATTTTTTATCCCAATTTAGTCATGTATAAGCTCTGTATTGTGTATGAAGAGAACAGAATCTTTGTACTATTCGTAATCTTCCCTTGCCCTGCAAAAATGTTCTGCTTTGGCACGTTTATTTGCTGTGAACAGATCAAAATATAATAAGCAGGTTCTGCTGAGGGGTGATATAAGAGCAGTTCATGAAATGCTTACTATAAATATAGGTACGCGAGAATGAATGTCGTCATCCTCTTCTTACTCACTTACGTACGCTGACTGATCTGCAAAAAAATTATGTCGATATGAAACAATGAGAATTGCATGAATGTCATCTTGAAAAATTGAATGCTTAATGTTCACTTTGATAACAGAGCTAATGATGTTTAATTTGGTTCTTTTCCCTTCAAAGTTTCCCTTCTCATGGCGAAATGATCTTTTAAAGCTCAACAATCTATGAATTTAAAATTTTTTATGGCATAATATATAGTAGAGGATAAAACTTATCATTTAACTCGCATTAATAGACTTACCACAACAGTTGCTGTTGGCGTCAGTATGCAAAAAGGATATTATGTTTGTGTGTATCGCACCAACAATCGCATGTGCAGGTGTTTGATAATTGCATCGAGCCATTTTACATTCAATGAAAATTGACTTCGGCAGGCTATGAGTAGTTGATAGTGTAAATTTAGTCAAGCTGTTACGTTACAGTTATATAGCCGTAGCTGCAACAAGTACCCATACCTAATTATAGACATAGGTAGACAACTAGTTATGGCTACTTACGATTGCGATTAAAAATAGGTAAATATAAAGTCCTGATGAGTAGTAAATTTAAGACTTAAGTGCGTCTAAATAAGCTGTCACAGTTCTATAGTATGGTATTTCTTTCAGAGAGTATATAATTTGGGGGTTAAAATCATTTAAGGTATTGAAAAACTCAACATAGGTATCTTAAACAATTAATGTTATTGCAATGTATCATGAAATTCTCAATACGCCCCACTCCAGGGAATTGATATGCACACTTTTAGGAAATTTTAGCATAATTCTAGCTTATGAGGATAATTCCTAAGTTGATCATAAAAGGTTTGGAACGATTCATTCAACTTCGTGGATGGACAGACGGACACATATACTTGATACATATACTCAATATTACATATGCTTGAAATATTTGGAATGTTTGATTATAACTATATTTTAATTAAAACGAAGATATGAGGAAAATGAAACATTTAGGTTTTCCACTTATGTATTATAAGGCGTATTGCCACCACCCGAACTTCTAGACTCGGACAATATCAGTGTCAAACAAGCAACAATAGGTCTGAAAGACTAGTTTGTGTCCTTAAAAATAGTAAGGACATAATAATAAGTTGCAGAATAAATAGCCTTTATAAGTACTCCATTATTTACACGATTGGTTTTCAATTTCCGCTGTGATATCATTATATCAATAAACAATATGGATGATATAAACGATATAAGCCATGCAAAATTATTTCGAAATTTTACGGTAAAGAAAAAAATGCATGCGATAGGGATCGGTATGGCGATGCTTTGACGATTCTATTGATATCAAATTTGAAACAATATGTGTATGAATAGTTTAATTTAAAATTGAGGTACATGCAAAGATTTCTTCCTACTTCGATAGATTGTCGGTTGCGTTGCATTACAATTAATTTGTGCGGATGACATACATATACATACATACTTAGTACATACTACCACGTTCTGCAGCAACAATATTACTGATTGATGCGGTCGATTTCGTAAGATTAGATGAGTACATATATTGAAAAATATCCTCGCAAACAGACTATATGATTATCACCTCAAGTAAGGATATATATAAGGGTCACAAGCTACTCACTAATCATGAAAAATTCGTGTATGCATTCTATTCTCTTTCTACCTACCTCTCTGACTTTCGAGGATAATGCTTCAGGACGGAGGACAACTAGTCAGAGCCGGATAATTCAAAGAAAAATTATTTTCATCTGCTGAAGACGAAGACAAAGTATAAAAACTTTAGTTGTGTAAAATAATCCACGAAAGAAGTGATGAACAAAGGTTCTACTCATTTTGCTTTTTTAATAACGATATAGCAGCTTGCGATCTTAGCTTGAAAAAACTAGACTTGAAGAGCTTCAACTCGATCGATCAATGTTTTTTAAAATTATTATTATGATTTAAAATATGATGAATTTTCAATGACTGAATGAACCAATGTAAGGCTATCCTATACGTCAATTGAACTGTTGAATCTGAAAAGTTTGGAGCACAAGTAATATTTAATTTCATTCTATCCAATCTTTTTGGTAGAATGTAAACAACATTTTTTTACTGCGATGATTAGAGTTACATATTAAGCTTCAGAAGGAAAAAAAGAACGTAAGATGCCCCAGCTCATCGATTATAATCTTTCATTTCAACCGTATACACTTTCAATTATTTAAAAGTCGTCGAGAAAAGAATAAGTAAATTTTCTGACGCAAATATCGATGCGTATGTTATCATGTTGCAAATCAAGCCCAAAACATGTTTCAAGTTTGTTTTTTCTAGAGGTGGATAGTAAACAAAAAATATGTTTAATCGCTTTTGTCTTATGTACAATGAATTTGAACAGCGACAGGAATATTAAAAGAAAAGGGTAAGCCATACAGAGTACATTATCCTTGCACCCAGTGAATGCATGATCGTCATTTTAAAAAATATTGCATATTATGCATATGCAGCGAATAACTCTACAAAACTACTAGGATCGTGTACATTTCTCATCGCCGAGAGTACAAGGAAAATCTTTTTACGTCTTCAGACAAAGACAAACGGCATGGACAATGACAGATTCTGAAAATGAAATACATTCTGGAGACACGTTTAAAGGTTGAAATGACGTTGCCTGAGCGAGGACGAGGTGAAGGGCAAATCTGATTGAACTTACTGATGATATTGATAAGAAAAATGAACTTTTAAAGACTAGGAAAATATCGTATTCATATTTGTGCATAGATGATAATGATAACGGTTAATGTAACTTGCTTTACAATGTATCCAGACACTACAAAATTGTATTGCAAGCAATCAAGCAACTGAAAACAAACTGGACAAGTAGGGGTTCATCTCATGTTTGCATCCGCTCTAAACAATCAAACCATTGTTTTACTTCGGATACAGGATGATGCAATCTTAAAATATGTATCGTAAATAAACGCAGAGGTTGCGATTGACGAACAGAAATGCGAAATGACCTTTAAGTGACGCGTGTTCCAGTTTCTCAAGTTTCCGACACGAGTGTTTATGGTACAGAATCAAACCAGATTGAAATTAATTAGCAAGAGAAAGACTCTTTGGTATAGCATAAACACGCGACAGAAGATTCAATTCCAAGCCACAAATATCATCATCATTCATTCCCTTCCTTCCCTGTTTAGATTCGACTCTGTTGGGGCCTAATGAACGAGTGCAATGGAAAGGTTCAAGGATTTGACGTAAATTGAAGTTTTACTCTTTTGGTACATGTCTTCGTCGAATGCAATTTAACTCTTTCTTTCCACGTTAATGCTGGTTGAATATGATGCACTATGGCGAGATCATGAGAAATTGTCGCAAACTTGGTATAAGAGATATGATGAGCTTGAAATTTGACCACGTTTTGCTAGAATCACAAAGAAAATAAAAATAATAAGCCGGCATTCGATTTATCGGATCTCTAACCAATCCTTTGTTTTGTGATACATGCTATTCATCATGACGGTTTGTAATGCTAATTACCGTTTTCCTTTTACATAAAAATACAAAAAAAAATAGATAAATGATAATTGAAACCCATCAAAACCTTTTAAACCACACGTTTAAGTTCACGCGCGAATGATGGAAGAGAAAGGTAATCACCACTTTCATCTTTTGAGTTCATAACAGTTACGTAAGTAATACCAATCAATGAATATAATGCCAGATTAAGGTACTTGCTTACCCAAAATTTTAATTATCAAGATAAGTGTGAATTTAAAGTGGTTGGTTGTAAGATTAATTATTGACCTAATTTCCAATTGTTTATAATAAAATGCATGTGTAATTAGTAATTGGTTCACTAGTGATACAGAACTAGTGAAATGAACTACCATGTTTACTGGCGTGTTGTTAAGGTCCCTCGTTAATAAAAAAGTAAGCGATAATAATATGCATAAAAAATGCTTAGATTGACAAAAATTGCCAGTTTAGAATATTATATAACTTTAAACTTCAGGAGCAACTCATGGACCCGTTTACCCGAGTTACACTGTAAAAACCTCATTTATTGCCTCACTCACTCATCCCACCAAGAATGCACCATACACTTACGACTACATCAGCAAAAGCAATAAAAGAAACAACAAAGTAATGCTCAATCTCATTCTTGTTCCATTTTATTTCTATGATCTACCAAATACTTCATCTTATAATATTCCAAATCTCATCATCAGCATAATAATTTTCTAAATTGATCTTATGAAGAAAAAGACGTTCAAGTGAAGACTAACTAACGCCACAGTCGACACTTCTACTACTTGTGCTTGTTTCGCATGTCAACTCATATTACCAACGAAAGCTGTTTTTTATTTAAGCCAATGGTAAGGGGAACCGACTTTCGAGTTGGCGACCATGCCCGAGTGCAAGTTTGTTTCTCGTGCACTGTCAGTTTTTTTATCACTTCCTCCTCTGGCTTATAAGCCTAAAGCTTAACGAAATAAGTACAATTTATGCCTTTGCAGAAGATGAAAGGAAAAGTTATCATTTCTTTTCATATGGACTACTGCAAACCTATACCTATTGAGTGTGTCTACACTTACGCCTTTGGATTGGAATGAATGCTATGGTGATCATGATCATTACTTACTATTCAACAAACATTGTATTGAAATCAATGAACCTCAAAGCAAAACCACTAACTAAATATAACATAATGCAAGTTTTATTCATCATTTGGCATGCAATCCCTCCCCTATTCGTCGTCTTCGTAATAACGGCAAAAGGAATAGGCAAAAGGCAGGTCTCACCGAAATGGAGAAAATAGATTCTTACAAAGTGAGCTCATACATATGCATAATATATGATCATAAGGTATATCGTTATTTGTTCATGCCCCATGTACTATTTTTTGACTTTGACAATCTCAATCTGAGTATTACATGGACTTCCTTGTTTTTAAGGCCTACACAAACTAAAGAAAATAGGAGTAGTGGGTAATTTCAACCTTTCCTCCTTTGCTGTACGCACATTCCGGTTTTGTGAGAAGTAGATTTAGGTTGCATATGGACTGATCAATAATTTTCGTTTAAACTACGAAAATTCGCCAAAAGTCAATTAAAAATAATTTCATTAAACAGCACAACTCGGTTAAACCGATACGTAGTTGTAATAATCCATTTCCGGTGTCGATAACTAACTCTACAACACTCTACCAAATTCTTCCAAGTACAAATTGAGTTCTTCAGTTTAATTAATTCAGTAGCAACAGAAAATAGGCATAAATTTAGTAAAACAAGTTTTCTATATTTTGACACATTCTTCTGACATTTTACTGTTGCAACAAGTAACGCACTTAAGCTTAACCTTCATTAAATAATGATTTTACGACAATAGAGCAGAGCATACTGCTTTATAAAGTGAACGTATTTCCGCTATCTATTATTGGACCAGGTGTAAGCTGAATGCTGAATGGTTGCGCATTATAACGAGGAAAGTGAAAAGTGAGCTTTTTGTAAGGCAAGTAAAGGAGAAAATCGCCTTTCAGTCACGCAAGTGAATGTAAGTAAAACATTTTCATGCCTGCATACACATATGAGCAGTTCAATAAATTAACATCACCAAAAATTAGGAATTACTATTGTTATAAACGCATCAAATGCTAAGGTATCGATCATTAATTAGCTTTTTTTTCTCAGAAGTACATTGTCTCATCTCATGTCATACTTTTTCTCATGCACCTTTCCATCTTCATTAGGTCATTGTACACATTGTCGTTTATTTTTCGATTAGTCATTTGCTTTGATTTCAAGCTAGATTGACTCCTTTATTGAAATTAAGTATATTTTTCCCCCAACTTCTACGGAGAAAGTACCTAAGTAGTTGCGAGATAATTTTTACAATTAAACTCCATTCGAATTCATCTTATTACGCAATAGCATAAGGTAAGCTTAACAAAGGTATTAATTAAGCAACTGAAGATGCGTTTCATTCCATATTCTTCTATCCTTCCGTCAATCAATCAACACCAACACAAATATCTGCTCACGATGTATGTACATTATTATTAGGATTAGGATAAGTGCAAAAGCGTACGTATGATGTAAAAACAGTAAAAAATAAATGACAAAAACTGGCGTAGAACGTAGTAAGTGACCAATAATCGTAACTAACGATAAGACGTAGTATGGAAATCCATAGGTGCATGAACATTTCGGTCCGTTTCATTCAGTATGCATTGTAAATTTTGTGAAATATCTGTGTCTGTAGCAAATACAGGAGAATGTTACCCATTTGCATTTCTTTGATTTACGTTATCTAAAAAATAATGGAACATATAAGTTTTTAACATATTAATATTAACATATTAATTTTTTGGAACATATAAAATAATGGAACACATACCAATTTTTGCAATATAGCTTAGCACATTTAATATTTTGTAATGAAATCTTGATGTAAGCAGGAGCTGAACTAATCCAGCTTTTGAGATCTTGACAAAACAGAGAAGAGCATTGCACAAAAGTTCAAGTTTTCTAAAATAAACTATTAACCTTTTTGATCATTTCGAAACATTGGAAATGTAAAATATGTAACATGTATTGCGTACTCATTCGCTCACGAATCGATTCCAATCTTGTCCATAAATTCCACCAGGAAATAGAAAGTTGACGTAAGCGATGCATGAAAAAATGCTTCCCTGTATTAATTTATGAGGACAATTTATTTACCAAATACGGCAATATTTTTCTGGTTGAATGTTTTACGCTCTTGTTTGGCCTGTTAAAGATAGAAGTGACATATAATTTTTATTTTCTTTGATGCGCTATTAAAATTTGTTGAACAAAGACAATCAATACATGGGATTGTAATCTTCATTTCATTGTCAGTCAGTAAAAAATTTTCCTGTATTCAAAACAAAGTCGCTGTTAGTGTCTCAGATTTTTCTTTCGTTTTTATTGGGATGTTTTTATCATCATTCATGATATTTGCAATAAAAAAATCAAGACTTTGGCTTTCTGAGCTTTTACAAAAGGTTTTACTTTTACAATAGCAGGGGCATTATGAGACTAGTTATTTTTTGGGTTCTCCCAATTATCGCTGGATAATATTTCGATAATCCAGGCTGTTCAAATCTTGTCTCAATTTATCACTTTGTAACAAATTAACGGATTATTTTTTCCTTTAAGCTTGGTTTCGTTTGGCGTACTATTTTTAAAATGATATTATGCATTCATACCTACATTACAATTTCAATGAATCAATGAAGAACTATCCAGTTTGCGCAAAACGTACATGAGTATAAATGAGAATATAGTTTGGAATGTTTTTAAACTCGATGCAAATAACGAGTCAATCCGGGAAAGTTTGCGATTACGAGCGCTAATAATCTCCAATTTCTCGCTAACGTTACTATGCAATATTGTGCAGATTATCGTGTTGCTTGTCCCTTTAAAATTCGCCTGCAATTCATCTGAATTGTCATCAGTCATCACCATCCCATAATCATGACTTTGAGAAAACATTGAACCAATGATGAATTGACATTATTGACAGATAAGTTTTTTTTTTGTTGAACTCGCTGGTGGAATGATGAAGAATAGTTTTGGTACAAATAACTGTGACCATAGGGGTTTTTTATATTCCACTGATAGATATGTTGCCCTCCTGTTCGCATTGCAAAACAAATAACTTTCATGAACTAAAGTCAAAAAGTATTCTGATAATGGTACTGTTACTTGTGTTATTAAAAAATTTTCTAATCTGTTTCCTCATGGATTCTGATATGCACGTGTGTCGTGCCCTATTTTCATGCGAGGCGAGGATAATCATTGTCATATTTGTAATAGTCATAGTCATGATTCTAAAATATTTGGTATTCCCATTTAGACAGACTACAATACATCAGTAGCATATTTATTGATTTATTATTTGATTTAAAATGCTATTTCACATTTATTTTTTACTCGTTTGATAGGTGCATAATGAAGTGATAAGATGCCTGGTCACATTACAAGACGGAATATTTCAGTGCATCTAAGCGATACAATGCATTTACACTGTGTAAATGTTTTCATAGTGGTAGTTTCAAGGGTTGATTCTTATCTTACAGTTATAAAGGCTTTAGGAAATACATAATTGCAATTAATCATGTGAGAAAAAAATGTTCCAGTACAAATCCAATTTACAATTCAGGGAAATATACTTAGTTCTTCGTTGTTTCACTAGTTTACATCATTAAAAAGCTGCAAGAGCACCGTAAATAATGACTTCGACAAGTGTCAAAAAAGGCATAAACGCTGAACCTATTGAGGTGGCCTCGGCTATGCCGAGTTTGCATTCGGATGATAGTGTAACAAAAATGGAAGGCGAACCCAGACTAAAGAGGTCTTCTAAGGGGGTAGATAATCTTATAAATTCTATGATGCCCACCACTTCAGGTTCCTCAAGGAGTCCGAGTGACGATATCCAGAGGAAAGGAAGTAGGAAGACTAGCATAAGGACCAGGAAAGAAGTAGAAGACGAAGACGGCACCATGAGGTTCGACGCTTTGTTTCCAATTATAGGCGACTTTGGGCGTTACCAGAAACGCGTGTATCTTTTACTATGCTTACCTGCAATATGCTGTGCTATGCACAAATTGGCATGGGTCTTTCTTGGGGCCAAACTTGACCACAGGTATTTTGTAAAGAAACATAGACTTTAACTAATTTCCGAATTATAATGCTTCGCGGATGCATCTGATAATGTTACTTTTATTGGAAACCACAGGTGCCGCCTGCCGATTGAAACAGAGGCTCCCGTTTATGACGAGCTTCCCAATGGGATTCCATTTAATATGACATTTCCATACAACGATGGAGCAATGTCGTCATGCGAGCGTCTAATCGTCGACTACAATGATGAGACTTATTTCAACTCCAGTACACCTTCCAATCGAAGCACGACCTGTGACGGAAAATATGTCTTTGACTACTCAAAGTACAAATCCAGCGCTAGAATAGATGTAAATGCACATATTTTTCGGCATTCTTTTACAGTTATCATTTGATTATATACATGAAATATATTTTTGTAACTTAATATTTTTTTTAGTACAACTTGCTGTGTGACCGCCACTTTTTATACACCCAAGCGCAAACACTATTCATGATTGGAATTCTGATTGGCTCAATTCTTTTTGGCGATCTTTCCGACCGTTTCGGACGAAGACCAATATTTTTCCTCTCCCTTGTCATACAAGTTGTATTTGGTATCCTGGCTGGTATAGCGCCAGACTACTGGACTTTCGTGATTGCTAGAATGATTGTTGGATCCAGTACATCAGGAATATTTCTAGTGGGGTTTGTCATTGGTAAGTGCGAGTGGGTGTTTGTTGGGTGATTACTTGTATCATGAAAACACAGTAAAAATATCATGTTTCAGCAATGGAAATGGTCGGGCCATCAAAAAGAACTTTTGTTGGAGTCGTTTGTCAACTATTTTTCACGACCGGATATCTAGTGACAGCGGTCTTGGCTTACTTAATCAGTGACTGGAAAATGTTGCAAATTGCCTTGTCCGTGCCCGGTTTAGTATTCCTAAGTTATTGGTGGTAAGTATGTACTGATTTTCCAATTTTTTAAAGATTCATTTCGGACCTTTTTTTTGTCAACGAATTAATTTCAACCCTAAATTGTTCGCAGGTTCTTGCCCGAGTCGGTAAGATGGTTGTTAGCTCGTGGCAGAAGGGATGAAGCAAAAAGTATTTTGCGGGATGTAGCTAAGGAAAATAAGGTGGAATTGTCCGAAGAGCTTCTCGACAGTCTCAGAGACGACTCTTCATCATCCAAATCCTCGGCTAGTGTTATTGATTTACTGCGGTATCGAAGATTGGCTTTCCGAACACTAAACATTTTCCTATGCTGGTTTGTCAACAGCGGTGTTTACTACGGCCTTTCCTTAAATACCTCAAATCTTGGTGGAAATGATTACCTCAATTTTGCCATTGCTGGCGCCGTTGAAGTGCCTGCATATCTTTTCCTTCTTTTTAGTTTAAATCGTCTTGGACGAAAAATTGTTTTATGTGGGTGCATGCTTGCGGGAGGGTTGTTCATGTCTGCTTGCGCCATACTACCAGACGATGATTGTACGTCAAAAGTCCAGATTACTAAAAACAAATTAAAAAATGGTGCTAATGAATTTTTAATTTTTGTGTAGCATGGAACTGGGTCCTAATCACGTTTGCCATGATTGGAAAAATGTGTATCACTGCATCCTACGGGGTGATCTATATATTCTCCGCTGAGAGCTTCCCCACCGTCGTCCGTAATTCGGGTGTTGGAGCAAGTTCCATGTGCGCTAGGGTTGGAGGAATCGTTGCAAACAACTTACTTTTACTCGTAATAAAGCATTTTCCTGTAAAAAAAAGACTGACACTTTCTCCGTATCTGAAATAATTCTATCATGCAACCTTACTCTTATCGACAGGGCGATTTGTGGAAGCCACTTCCGTTGCTTCTATTCGGAGCAGCGTCATTGATCTCAGGTGTCCTATCTCTGCTCATACCAGAAACATTTGGGAAACGTCTTCCAGATACTATGGAGGACGGAGAAAAATTTGGAACGTAAGTTTATTACTTATTACGCTGAATATAACCACATGATTCTTTTGTTTCAATTAATTATACTTAAAATTAAATCTCAGGAAAGAATATGAGGCCCAGATCGAAATGGAAAATTCAGACGGAGGGGTGCAGAAAGAGGAACAAGAGGGAAAGATACATGCTTAATTTTCAAAAATAATTCTAAGGGCTCAATTAAAATTTGTACATGCCCTTCAATTAATCATGAGTGGAACAATTAAAAGTCTTTAATCGTTTTAAATACATACGCGTACTATTATGCATATTTTTTGAAACTATGTACATATTTTAATTAGTAGAATCATTCATGGAGGCATTAGACATGATATATAATGGTATGATGTTATGTGCGAAGACTCGACTCGACTGAGGAGAGGAGTGTCTTTGTTGCAACAACATCCATCTCAACCCACATAAAAGATATATGCATCCAAAGCAGGAGTTACCTAAAATGAGCCGCGGGAGATTTAACTTTACTTGTAGTAGATTGTGATTGTGGCAAGCGCATTGTACCCTTTCTGGCACCTGGTCTGCCGCCAGCAGCGTCTTTATGGCCTTTATTTATGACCAAACACTAAATTCCCATAACAAAACAGCGAAAACTTCAGTCGATATGAAATATGACAAAAATAAAGTCGCCTTCCTATAAACAAGACTAGACGACAAAGGATAATGCTTTAAAATTTATTTAGTAAAAGAAATTCACAATACTCTTCAACCATGAGTTTTGAGAACCTTTACTCACGCACACACATTAATTCTGTGTTTGCCAAGCCTTTCATAAGTAAGCACTTTCTCTAATATTAACTATTTTGCTAACATAAAGTATTCAGCTTAAATATTTAACCAATTGCTGATGTTTGTTTATCGAAGTGTCGTAGTCGTGGATTGATATTCACCTTTGTAGTGCCAGGGGCTGTTGTGGTGGAAATTGTGCCACGGAGGATTCAGAATGGTGCCAGGAAGGGTGCTAGTCTCGTATTTTATCACTGTATTTTGTCTACCATTTGCTTGTTTGCACCATGAATGTATTTTACCGGATTGTTGTTTTTTTGCAGCTGAGCATGCTAAATGAGATCAGCAGCTTATTGTCATTGTCACTACTTCAGCAGTGCAGTGATGTGATGATGATGAGGAAAATTATGATGAACGAACGATGGTGGAATGGAAAGGAAATGGAAAATGCATACGTCAATGAAGAAAGGAGTGTACATCACGGAGTGAACTGAAAAAATGCAATAAAAGAAAACAAGTGTGTTGTTATTGTTGCTTAGTTTCTTTTATTTTATGAAATACAATTACAGTGTTGCGCTGCCTTATATTTGTCAACCGTCCAAATCAAAGCAAAACCAAGGATTTCAAAGCGACCTATTAAAATTTGGGTCCTCAGGTATTATTGCCGTGTGTCAGATCAATAATGTTTGAAAACATGTGCCTGTGACTCTAAATTGCGTATATGGTGCGCCTCTTCCTTTTAAGTCGTTTCGTTTTGTTAATGTCTTGTTCGATGCTTTAAAGGAAGCAATTAAATGCTTTATAGAAAGGGCGATTCCGCTGTTGATTTTTCTGCTACGTCGTCCGTCTATCGCGATTGAGATTAATGATGGAATTCATAAGAATGATTTCATCCTCATGACATGACGTCAAAAATGAAAGGAGTGTTTTTTAGTTTGAGATAGTAATTAATTACAATTATATTCCTATTGGTGGAGGATGTCCTCCTCGCGGGAGCACACTGGCGCCAACAATGGTGCGACAGAGTGGCAAAATTTTGAGCAGTTGGCTCAGGATATTGAAGCTCTAGACACGTATTGGGGACCTACGTTCAGGTACGACGAAAAAATATTTAGGCCATGCTATGATGTTCTTGTACTTGTAAGTACTTGTTTAATTTGAGAACTATTTTTTTGTGTAGATCAATAATTGAAGATGGGAGGGATCAAATGTTTCTAGAGCACTTGGAGCAGCGAATACGAGGTCATGATAGGGATATTGAGAAGCTTTGTAATGCCCATTATCAGGGATTCATTGATTCGATTCTGGAGCTTCAGAATGTTCGGTCGGAAGCGCAGGATCTTAAAGTAAGTCCTTTCGTAGTATGATTTCAGGAGTGTTAATGCTAAGAATGATTTGTTATTTGTAAAAAAATTTAGGGGCGTATATCTTCAATGGATAAGGAAATGCAGTTGGAAATCGCAAATGTTCTGCAAAGAGGCGAAGATGTTGCAAAGGCCCGTCGCATTGAAAACAATATTCTTACAACAATTGAGCAGCTAGAAGTGTGTCTTCCAGTTTTTAAGATGTACCAGAAACTAAAAGAGCAACTAGCTCAGAAACGGTATTTATAAATTAACTTCAGTTCATGGCAAGCCTAATTCCGATGGGCGTGAATAAAAAAATTCATTAAATTCATGTTCATTTTTGACAATATTTTTAAGATACTATCCAGCTTTGAAGTCGCTGGAGCAACTGGAGCATACGTTTCTTCCACAGGTTTCACGCTATCGATTTGCAAATTACTTCCGGGAAAATATACCAAAGTACAACTGCATTCAATTTCTGTTTAATGTTGATCTTGATGCTGAACGCTTTTTTTAAATTTTTTATATCATAATACCGTAATTTATTCCAGGTTTCGTCAACAAATTCAAGATTCGAGTATGTCGGAACTAAAAGATTTCTTAGAAAATGTTAGGAAGCATTCGAGTAGGATCGGCGAAGTAGCAATGCGACATGTAAGTAAACGAGTAAATAAGAGTCAATATTTGGAAGGCCATCATCATGGTTTTTGGAATACCATTTTAGAAGCTTGTGGTTATGTTTTAATCAACAGACTTTAGAACAGTTAGACCTTGATCACTCCGCGCCAGGAAAGAAGAAAAAAGTTGTTGTTACCATTGCCCCACCAAATCCATTTTCAGGTAGACAATGAAGGGGATTAAAATACAAATGCATTTAATTATATTTACCTTCATTTATGCATGTTCTTTTGCATAGACGATGAAGCTCAAGATCCAAATGCCTTAGACGAAGAAGAAGGACTGAGTGCTCAAGATTTAGTAGACTTTTCGCCGCTCTACAGATGCTTGCATATTTTTACAGTTTTAGGGGATAAGCAAACATTCGAAAATTATTATAGAAAGCAACGAAGAGAGCAGTCAAGTCTAGTACTTCAACCAGTCTCGAATATGGTAACATTTGATTGAGAAATAAATTATGCATATGGCTCATAATTTTACAACGATTAATTTTCTTTCACCTTTTAGTACGAGAATCTTCAGGGCTACAGAGATTATTTCCATGCAATAGTAGGATTTTTCGTAATTGAAAATCATTTGTTGTACACTACCAATGGGCTAGTTAGTCAAACCATTTTGGAGGAAATGTGGAGCAATTCGGTACCCGTCATAGCCAGCGCACTTAGAACTCATGCCGTACGTACCTGATTACATACTTCTATGACTTGTGTAGAATTGCTTTAATTCATTACAATATTTGAAAAGTGAAAATTGTTTTCATGGTTCAAAATTTTCAGTCATACTGCACGGACTCTGATTTAATCCTGCAAATCAAAAATGAAATCATGCTATTCTGCAACACACTGGCCGTAAGGAATATATTTTTTCTTGGTTAAGCTAATTACCATCTTAATTATTGGTAGTGTTTAAACTTAAACGAGTATCATTTTTGTACTTAAGAGTTATGGATACAGCATTTCGCAATTGTACGTAACCCTCCAAGAAATAAGAGAGCATTATACAGATGTTCTTATGCAAAAATGTGTTCATGCCTTCAGAGAAATATTTGATGAGGACACGTACCATCCGTTGCAGGTCAGATCTTTGAAAATTCAAAGGCGTTTTAAGTTAGAATCTAGATAAGATTTTATTAAATTTCTGGTTTGCATTTAATTGTAATGTGTTTAGGTTGCGAATGAAACGGAGTACGTTGAAGTTATTGAAACATTCCCGTATCGTGACTATACATTAGAAAGTAGTCAATTTCCCAGGAAATTTCCTTTTTCATCAATGGTGCCTAAAGTTTATCAGCAAGTGAAGGATTTTGTGCATGCGTCTCTGAAATACACTGAAGAACTTAATTTAAGTCAAACAGAAGTAGATGACATGATGCGAAAATCTACAAATCTATTGCTTACAAGAACCTTGAGTGGATGTCTAACTACTTTAATTCAGAAACAATCAGTGGGACTATTGCAACTCATCCAGATAACAATCAACACCAATTATTTGGAGCACACGAACACGTATTTGGAAGATTTCATCTCAAATATTACTGGGTAAGATTGCCAGAAGCAGCATTTATCTGTTCCTGCATACATTATATTACTTTTACTTCGTAATAAGCCAATGAGTCTGACGTTGCATACATGTTTGTTTATTTTAGTGGGTCTGTGAAAGACATTTCACATAAAGCTGAACTGCAAGGCAAATCTATGTTCAAGGATGCCAGAGCGGAAGCAGAGGAGCAAATTTATGAACGGTTGAAAGCCAAGATTGATGAGACATTTGACTTGGCAAACTACGACTGGAACTTGAATGAACCACAGGGAAGAGCGTCGGATTACATAATTGACCTTGTTGGTTTTCTGCAGTCCATTTTTCTTGCCTTCACCAATTTGCCTGTAAGAAGTCAAGGTTTCTTATTTAAAGTAGCATTGCTAAATTCAACCAGTTCAGAGCTAATTAATTATGGATTTTTTAAAACATTCAAGATTAAAGTAGCCAGAACTGCATGCGTTGCTGCCTGTCAACATATAAATAAGAAGTTGTTGAACATAGTTCTTGAAGACGAAGTAAAACAAATATCTCCCGGGGCCTTAAGACAACTGGATTTAGACTTGATTCAATGTGAACGTCAGTATTACTTAAAAATACAAGCATGCATTTTAAAAAATACTCCCAGACAATTGATGTTGACAGCAAAACCACATATCTTTCTTCATGATGGGTTACAGAATTCGCTCAATCAGAGCCTGTGAAAGGATTGGATGCAGCCTTATTGCTGGAATGTTTCGCCGACGTGCGTCAGCTTTTAGACTTATTTAATAATGATGATTTCCCAACGTATTTTCATGATTTTGGCGAGAAAACTTCAAAGTATCCACGAGTCACCCCACAATCAGCAATAGTTTTATTGGAAAAGTAAAAAATATATTTTTTTTCACAAACTAATGCAGACACATGAACTGAACTGAACACACGACATTTTCTTCTTTCTCTTTTCAGGATTCGGGAAGCAGAGCGAGACAAAAAGAAAATTCTGTCGGTTTTGAAGAAAGACGAAAGAGATAAAAAGAAACTTCATGAAACCATTCTTAAGAAACTTCGCGAACTCCCTCAAACGTCGCAATGAGTTCATTTAGTTCAAAATATGCATTTATAATAGATGAATCTGTATCGTTACCTGATATTATCTTGCTTTCATTCAACTAAAACATGCATGCATAGTTCCACCACATACATTTATTACGGTTTACTTTCGTTCTTTAATTCTGCTACTATCCTCTAGCGAAGTAGTATTTCTTTGAAATGTGTATTTAAAATTGTACCTCACGGTAAGGAAAACTCTGGCGTTCGTTGCAATGCAACTGATGATATCCCAATTTATTTATATTTTATGTATTTTTCGAACAAGTTAGGATCAATATTAATTACCAGCATTTATTAAAGCATTTATCGAATTTTATGTTATTATTATGGCATAAGTATATACTATTTAATAATTGTTTTATTTTTATTTATATCGAAATATGGCTTTGACAAAGTGCAAAACAATGTGCTTAAAATTATGCATTTGTTATTTAAGTTAATAATTAATAATGAAAGTGTCTAGCCAGTAGAAGAGTTTGGTGTGTGTGACTTGGGACCTAGTTTTGAAATGCGTGAATAGATTCTAAGAATGCAAAAGATATTGATTTTTGCAGTTTCGGCTTTTACAACTACATAAAAGGTACATAAATACGTAAGTGCCTTTGGTTTCGCAAAGTTTTGTAATTAATATCAATTGATATGATATAACATATCAATGCGTAGGCATTTATCAACATGGCATTAAAATTAATACCTAATTATGCATTCGAAATCTGCATTGTATTTGGGATCCATGCTTTCAAACCTTTGCAACAACACCTTTAAATAAAAATGCTAAGACTCATAAACCGCCCGATCAATATCAATTCCTTTTCTGAGAGATGGTAAAATTTTGATGGTTAAGGAATTAGTAGGAGTAGTTTATGATTTCTGATGCTGATTTCTGGTTTGAAAGAATTATTTTGAGAAAGTACCCTAGGTTAGACTAGACAAAGGCGTAAAAATTTCGGGCAGTTTCAAACGAGTTTCATACCTAGTGTTTCAGTCTAAGAGTTGCGAATAACATAACTGGGTGTTTTTGGTATTAAAATATTTATTTATTTATGTAAATGTTTCCCTAGTTTGACTAAAGAATAAACTGTTTCAACAACAAATCTATCGTTTCATGATTGTAGACTGGGTGGAAGCTTTAAGCAATAAAAAATGATATGATGACGATTACGAACACGGCGTATTCCACTTTCCTTCTTTTAATTTTTAAATCACCAATTGACGTTTGCATAATTAAGTGGTAAAAATATACGAGGCAGGAGTGAATATCAATCTAGTAACAAAATAGACAGGGTCTCTTTTACGACAATCTTTATGAATGTTGATCAGGTAGAACATACATCCTTACATGACTACATGGACCGACCGAACCTTACGAGTTAAAATTGATTAACAATAAACAGAGAAAGATGCTAGTATCATAAATATTATTAATTCAAACTAAACAAATTATTACAAGAACGAGCAAGATATTCATGTACACAAATTTCTATTGAAGTGTACACAATTCAGTATTTCTATTTAACCGTAAATGTTGAAATGCAACATTCTTTTAGCTATCTTAAATAAAATTACTAATTATAATCATCATCTTTGTAAAACGTATAATTGAAGAAAGCTCGGCCTTTCACTTCACAGCAACATTTTTTTAAAGAGATCAGAAAGCCTTTTTCGATCTTTGTGGTAACACCATAGCTATCGCTGCATTAAAAGCTGTTAATAAACCATATTTCTTTCCCCTACGTCTAAAATAATTACTAACTACATCGTTGTCATCGACACCACTAAACGTGGTATGGGTCGGCCTATCCAGTTGAGTTGGCAGTACGAGATCATTCGCAGACAACGACACGAAAAACGCGAAAGGTACTAACCATAAGCATAACGTGAAATATGCCATGACCTGAAAAATAACAAAAAGTCAAGGGATAAGATAAACATATATTTGGTTACTATGAAATTATACCTGTTCATGAAGTTAAAATGTTTTGTGGCGTGAATTACCTCAATGAATGGATAATAGTTCGTGCTGAAAAAGCTGAAAGCCAGATAATGGTTGAGTAGTAGAAAGAATATTGTTAAAATGAACGCTGGTGATGTTAGCATAAAATAAGGGAACGTTTTCATCATATACAAATGTGAGATTTGAGCAAACAGCCCACACAGGGTCATCATCAATGGGAAGTCTTCAAATAGGAGAAAGCCGACATAGACACATATCACGGTCTAACGAAACAAAGAAAACAAATTTGACAAAATATTTGGTCTATCTTCAATAAAGAATAATGCTGTAAAAATGCCATAGGATTGTTTACGGCTATTATATTACCACAATTATTGCTTTAATGACTTTCGCTGCAGTTGCCGCAAATTCTTCGATGATTTCTGCTAAGTAATACAAACCGGACGCGATGGCCAAGGAGACGAAACAAAACTGAAATATGACTGCGACATAACTGAGGATAAACAAGAACCACATTTTTAAGCGGTCAATCGAAAGTGAAGGATCCCGGATACCGGGGACAACAAAGTAGTTGACTTGACACGTTGAATATTTATTACACAATTAGTTTCCGTCGCATGTCTCAGCTGTTTCTGCCAGGCAACTCATACTCCAGTTCACGGGGAAAAGCAGCTGAACCAACAAAATACCGAATTAGACAAATCAATTCAAGAAGGCCGACTCATCAAACACTCAAGTCGGCATCAAGCCTTTCGAACCGAATACCCCGCAGCACAGCAAGTACATACTCGCTGTTCGAATTTCTTTTTCATCCTTTGTTCGCTTTATGCCTTGTCACCTGGATCCTGTTGGTATTCATGTCTTTTAGTAGATCGCAATTGAATGTGTACAAAATACGTAAAAACAAACTAAAAAGCATCTGCCTAAATTGTTTCACCAAAAATGAATAGAATTGGTCTATATTGCAAACATAACTCATATGACTCGTCGCTTTTTGTGAAACCCGACATTTTAGGAATAATTAAGCAGCCATTGAATTTTCCCTGTCAGTTCTGTCTTGATAAATTATGTTTTGTTACTGATACAGCGACAAATGTAACCTCGTACTTGACTTAACATAATGGCAAAGTAAAATTTAACTTGGTCACCCAGTTTCCCTTTGTTTGTTTGTACTTGAAAATCAAGTGGGAGTACATAGTGCAAACGGAAAGCTGTCAACACGATGACGATTAAATGTCGCGACTTGTTAACCTAAGTACTTTATTTTTGTAATGCATTTCAAGGTCATGGAAATGTAATTTTAATTTCAAAATAATTATGTACTTTTCCGTCGCTTTGGTTTTACATGAATTTCGATGAATTAGCGCAGGGGTTTTGTGGAATTTTGCTGTTAAAAGGTGATTTGGGGCAGTTTGAGAACAGTATGAATTACTACGTATTTGTGAGTCCAACCAATTTGAAAATATAAACCACAATACGGACTTGTTTGATTGATGATAATTTAGTTTCCAGGTCAAATTTTCATTTATGCACAGCTTTTTCTCTTTGTAATTGGATTTGTTGTGTGTAATAGTTAAAGAAAAGCTGTAGAGCATTTATCGAAGAACTTAAAACAAAACTAGTTTATCAACTCCAGTTGATTGGAGTACAATTTTCAATATACATTAACTACTGTGCGCTTAAACGTTATATTTTCCTTGCTCATTAAAATTTTATTTCGTATGACTTTTTTTATCTAGAGCAACCATTTATTACATGCATGTGTATGTGTGTTAAGATAGGAAGTAGGTAACTTGGTCGTTTTAATGTCGCAACCAACGTTGTCACTGGGGATTAGTCTTTTTTTTGCAAACATGGTAACAATAATAAAGAGACAAAAGCCTGTATCGTTTTTCATTTACTCATCACTCATTCCCCTCTAGTTTGCATGCAGAAAGCTAAAAATGTGTTATTGTACTTTTCATCTCTGTACTTTTTTTTCTTAAAGGCCATTCAAAAATAAATGTTTATCCTAATGCGATGAGTTACGCAGCCGAAATTAGAGTTGGGGAAACCCTCGCTCGCATGTTGATTTTCCTGCTTCATCGTTTCCTATAAGCGGTTGAATATAAAACGCAGTGGGTAAAGGGCGCAATGAGATAAAGCAAAGCGACTGTAAACCTATATATTTCTTGATTATGTTTAGTTTTATCTCGAGACAGCTTGTTTCTCCAACTACTCTTCCGAACTTTGAGACGCTTTATAACAGGTAATAACGTACTTTTATAACAGAAATATATTTTTTTAACCAGAATTTTGAATTTCTTTAACCCTTTTCTCTTTTAAAATAGGACAATATCATAGGAAATTGGTATCACGTAAGTCGTTTGGCTATTAGTACGGAAGGAGGATAAGTACATTTGCCTTGGCAGAAAATTCATGACTATCTTCTGAGCACCAACCAACGACACAATAGACAACACGTATTACGTGTACGTCAACTTAACATCGACGTTAATATGTTTTGAAAATGCGAGGGTCCAAATAGTCAAAAAGCACAACACATTCACAATTTGTGTAATGTTGCGTTGCATTTCTTTTTTTCGCTTGCCTTTCATTCGGAACTTTAGGTCTTCCGCCCGGACAAGAGTTTGTATAAAAAAAGATATTATTTTCGTCTTCCTCACACGTCTCTCATCTCTCAAAAAGTAACGTATCGTAACTAAAGCCTATAACCATAAATACATCAGACCGTAATAGATACATTTTTCACATGCTATAAGCTTGAAAAAACCCCAAAACCAAGAAAGTTTTCTCTAATTTTTAAAGCGCATCTTCTGCTGTTTTAACAAACGGATTACAAATTGAGAAAAGCAATAAAGGGAAATCTGTGAATGCATGCATATGATAACTATCAGATCAGATCACCATCGCATCTCCACTTCACTGCAAAGAAAAACAAAGGACTCGAGAAGACGGAAGATATATGTATACCATTACAGATATCTGCAATCTGCTATTATATTTGTAGGTCCGTGACACGACACCAATTACAACAGTAGGAAATGTGAAAAATTGTAGAGGGTCTTGTCAGTTTATGCTGTTTCCCCTGACTTATATTCATCTGTTTAATCCATTTTCCAGCTGACTCCGATTCGAAATACTTGGAAAGAAGGAGCTTAAAAAAGCTCGGAAATTTAATATTTTTTCCTCTCCTTCTCTTTTGAGTGTAGAAGCCATAACTAATCATTAGCCAAAAACTAGAGTTGCAGCTTTCTAATTTCTAACCACCCATCTAAACCCAGTGGGATTTTCGACGTTAAAAGAGCAAGACGTTAGAATGCTTTCGGTTAGTTCCAAATATTTTCTAAATATGCTTCTGCGCGTGATATTAGAAAAGTGGACTTGCGATCTCTGCGTTTAGAAAATCATCCAAATTAAATTCATCATACACAAATTTTGATAAGTTGAGTGTTCGGTTTCTTCAAAAAGGGCAACGATATAATAAATTACGCCAAGGACATTTTGAATCCGACTATTGCTGCTAGCTGCGTTTCTTCATATAGAATCAACTGCGTAGAAAACCGTTTCCTCTCTCCTTTTTTAAATCGTGTATCACCTTTTCTGATTTGATATACTCGAAGAGAATTAAACTACGACTTGTTTTCATCTTTTGTTTCCAAAACAAAAAAGTTATTTAAATCTCAGTAGTCTAAAAACTTTCTCGGGGTTCAGCCAACCTCTTTTGGCGAGAATTCACTATCATAATATTGAGACGAGTTGCGATTAATAGAAATTACGATTTTATTGCTTGTGCTGATTGCAGTGAGGCAATCAATCATTCAAGTGTGCAATACTGGTGAACAGTTACCTGTTGGAAATTTCAAATCTATGGACTCATCAGCAGGTGAATTTTTTGTGAATACGCTTCAATCTTCTGTGTAATTTGGGACAGACATGGAGGAGCTGCTGAAAACATTGCAAACGAGAAATGGGACAGATCCTGATGTCTTTGACTCCGACTGGCTTGGGGATTTCGTGCAGCAATGGTAAGCAAAAAGAAATTGTCACGGATTACTTTTTTGTCATTTTCTTGGCTTCATTTTGTGTGCAGTTCATCGAATTTAAACATCTTCGACTTTTTTTATTCCACTGCACTGATCATGATTTTGGGGATTCCGTGTCTAGAGAAAGAAGGAAAACAATTGATCAAGGATTAAAAATCATGATGGAGCCATTAAAAGATTTTCGCATGTTTTAATGTCATTGGCTTCCAATTTTTTTCGTCTTCGTCATTCGCTAGTGTGACTGCATAAAGAACAGTCACAGTTCACTTCAATTCTTGATCAGAAAAGTCGAACGTCGTAATTTCAATGTTCCCATAGATCTTTTTGGCTTGTGGAGTTTATTCAACTCTTCATTCAACGAATGGACAACTTACGGACAACTTTAGAAGTTTGCATAACCAAAGACGGTTATTGGGGCAACTTGATACAGTGCTCTATTTTTTTGCATTGTAAACCGATAATAATTCTTTGCAACATTCCCAAAGGAAATATTTACATGTCAAGAATCAAATACTTTTATTTCAGTTATATACATTTATAAATCTATCATTTCTGTCATTAAAAACCATTCATGAGCAAAAGAAGACCGTTAAAGACCATTTATAAATTATTTTTCGCAGTATCCCCGCAGTAAGTAGTTAGCATTCAGGGAAGTAATAAAGAAAGAGGTGGAGTTTGGTAGGATAGTTTACTTGGAAGGAACATCATGACTTAAGTCACAATCCTTCCGTCAGTTTAGATCGCCAAGTTTTAGAATTGTTGATGCGTAATAAAGTGCTATTAAAAACTATGCTATCAGAAGTTCATGGCCCAATCTGGAAATTTCCTTTTGTTTGTCTTATTGTCACATGCTTCGTATGAAATATTTGCTGCTGCCTGCAAACATATGTACTTCAATTATGTAATAGTATTAGCTGCTGAACTTTTTCTGCCGTCATCATTGCTATCTCACATCCGTGTTACGTTAGTATTTTTTTCAAATTGATGAGTTCTAGAGAACAAACAAAAGCTTTAATCCATATCTAAAACGAATTAAGTTTCTTTTGCGCACCGGTTCAACATAAATATACTGGAGATGGAAGTAGATATGTATGGTTTATGGTTTTACATTTTGCATTACACATTTCTTTTCACAGAGCTTGCTTGCTTTGTAAAAAAGTGTTGATTTTACCAAATTACTTTTGATGTCATCGGAACACGTGCTTAGGGGGCAATGACTATGCGTTTTATTTCGAATTTGAGTGTATCCACCCATTTGTCTTGTCATTTTGACTGAAGCAAATTGTAAACGATGCATTTTTATTTTATAAACTCTATGCGTCATTTTGCCATCTTCCTTTTAAAACGTTGATTGAAATGACGAGTGCAAAAATCTATGAAGTGAGTTATTAACCCATTTCTAGTAAAAGGCATCCACGCATACCTAACAGCGCACATTTTTTTGACGATTTCCAAAAGATTTTTTCCGGGAAGTTTGACCTCTCTTTGTATGAGCATTTATATATGAGCTTGATATTCACTCAATTTCAATTTTCCATTTCCTTATTGACTCGAGAAGTATCAGTGGCTGTCATTTAATTACTTTTCTTTCAGTGAACATCAACTCAGAATGACAAACCAATTCCACAAAGTTTTTCTGTTTGGCCCAGTTTTCCTAAATAATTAGCATGAAATTCTTGTTCGGATTTTTTTTTAAAGAAAACGGCGTATTATTGTCATTGCTTCTCAATCCGCCCTTATGCCATAACACAAACAAGAATAATTTCCCAAATTCATTATTTTATGAAAATTTTCTCACTCTTCTTGCCTCCTTCTCATTTTGTTCTTGCTGGGTGTTCGCCAAACACTACAAAGTGACAGTGGAGCAAGCATCGAGCTCTTGCGATGTGAATGAGACTCTAAGTGAGTGAGAAAGAACAATGAAGAAAACAAAGAAAACTTCCTGAACAAAATGAGAACGTTTTTTACCCGTTCGCTAAAAACCATTTTTTGGCGAAAGAGACCGGAAATTGCAGGCAACAAGTCATTTGAAGTGTGAATATTGTCTAGGCCAATTAGCCGTTCATAATACGAAAAACGATTACTCCGTCGGGGTATGATGATGTGACTCAATGAGATTGAACGTAAGCGATTTACATATTCAGGAGGCATTTCCCTGATCACTCCACTGCTGCTATTTATTGTCAGTTACTCACAGCTTTCTAAACTGACACATGGAATCAATACAAATTGAAAGCAAGATTTTTTGCTTTGACATTACTTTTTTTACCCTAGCTGTCAGTTAATTTTAAATTATTCAACCCATAGCCATGTTCCTTGTTAAATCAAGCAGCTTGACTGAAGTACTTATTGAGATTCAGAGTTTGGTCAACTCTGTGAATTCTCTTGTTCGGCCATGTTTATCCCTAGTAATTTTCAGTCCCCCATATTAGAATAGGTTTTGTAACTACATTCATCCATTCTATGTATTCGCAACGTCTAATTGCGTTCCTTTCAACAATCCGTAAAACTTTGTGAAATACTCACGCCAAAGAAATTGAAAAGTGCACTTTTCCAAAACATTAAAATTCTGCTACAAATTTTAGCTGCCAGTTTTACTGCTCAAACCTCTCACATTTTATCTTTATTGCTAAAGAATTTTAAAGCTAGATATAGAATCTGCATTATATTAAAATTCGTAATCTCAAAAAATTTGTGACTAAGAATTTTAGCGTTTCCCCACAAATAGCCAAAATCCACCTAAGAACCATAAATATCGGGGTTAGATTTTGATCACTTTTCGACGACATTAACTTTTCTACCTCCTCATCCATTTTAAGATCGGGATCCTTTTTTAATTCTGTTACAGCATGAAAACCAAGTAGAGAAAAGAAAACTCAATGCTCACGTAACCAGCTGGTAAATTCAATAGACTTCCGGAACTTGATAGGTGCGATACTCCCATGCATGCTTTAGGGTTTAGTTCTCATAACCTTATCAACATCGCTTAGGCTTTCGTGCGGATTGCATTAAACGAAGCGAATGTGTTTGTATTATTTTCTTTTCGCTAAATTTTCTGGTGATGAGTATGATGATGATACAATTGCCTTCGTCGTTGTGTTGTCGGCAAGTCAGTGTATCAGTCTAGCCAGTGTAAGAGAATCTTTTTGGCAATGATTCCAAGTTTCTTGCACGTTCTGACTAAATCCTCATTATGTGTGATTATGAAGTGTCTGTGCCTCAGAAAAAAACCTGTATTTTATGTTTCAATGATTGAATTGTGAAGATGCATTATTGATCCATAACCATAAAGTGAAGTTTAAAATATTACGACTTACGACTGACTTGAAGAAATTGATTACAACAAAAACGAGTTCATGTCCCTATTTCAGGCCATTACAGCTTAATTGAAGTATGTTTCATCTTATCTGTCATGATTTCATCGTCGTAGAAACTTATTTTCCATTCAGTCATATAGTAATATACATACCTATTTTCAAAATGGGGGGTAGGTTCCATCATATTAATGTATCTGATAGACTTCCAGTCTTTACGCTGCGCTGCATTGCACGCTTGTTACAAATGCGGTTACGCTAATGTTTCCGTTTCAGCAAAAAATTATGTTCGGTACGACGTTGAATAAAACATGAAATACGTACATGATAAATGCATGTGACAAATGACGCACGTACGCGCATTCAGGAAAGGCGGAAACATAGATATGAATATCGAGCATTGCGACGATCCAAGCATCATTTGAAAAGACCTATGTAAACGGTTGAAATACTACATAAAATATTATTGGCAATGGACTGTTTCGTTTCGAACAAGGTTTTCGGTAAACTACTCTAGATACATTTTCTCGAATAACGTTTTCAACCACTTTACGACCCTATTTCAAATTCAAACAAAGACTGTAAAGAATAACAAAATCCATGGACATGGGCATAATGTCATGTTGACAAAAAAATAAGTACCTACTTTGCTAAATTATAATGGAGAAAAAATCTGGTAAAAAGGTTGGGTTAAACATTTCCATTGCAATTAGTTTTTTACTGGCACCCAATTGAGCATGTTTTCCCGCTAGAATGTACCCGTATTTTCTCAATTGAAATATGTTTTTATGTATCATGCTTTACGGACGTTGTTGTCTTTATAGTCTTTGTAGACACAACTCAGCCAACCGGGTTTCTACAAGTTTGATTAAAACTGAAAATTTTCCATCGAAAAGGATGCTATAATTCGTTCCTCTGAGATTTTATATCAAATTAAACTGTTGATTCGAAGCAAGCATTTCGATGTAAACCACAAATGCTTAAGAGACGTATTACGAGATTTGTTTTATAGGTTCATCACCTTATTCCAGTCGAATGTTTTTTTTTTATCATACTGCACATGGCTCGTTTCTGGCTCCCACACAAAAAACAATTTAAAAAAGATAGACATTTCACGAGGAAGGAGCCAACATGAAAAAGAATTGTGACTGTGACGCTCCAAAATGAATAAGTTTTCGAACAGTTTCAAACTCGTTACTTTCCAGTGCACATCACATCACGTCATCGTCATACTTACTGCTTTTTATTGGTATTTTTCTAGTTCCTAATCCGTAATTATTAGTAGGTATTATTTTCTGTCTTATTGCGTTCATTTAAGATTTGAAAAGCGATTGCTGCCATCAACAAGTTAGATTTTTACGTGACAAATTACAGCTTTATCTCTTCTTTGTTAGGTTAGGTTAAGGTTACGAACAATTGTTAAAATGTGGCGACAGTAAGTATTTTTAATTGATAAATATACAATGAAAATACTAGAGTAAATCAAATATTTAGACATCGGATAATTTGTTTTGGTATTGGAATGCAATTAATTCTGGAAAAGGCCAGTTTAGACTTATCCTCCACATTTCAAAGAAAGGATGTGAGAAATCCATCTTTAATTCCCAAAGCCACTCAAAAGGCAACACAACCTACTACAACAATTTCAAGTTAAGGTTTTTATAAACAAACTTAATTACTCCTTGTCCTTATCAAGGAATTTCATCGAAGTGTTTTCTCTGCGGTCAGGCGGCAGTGGCGCTATTTCATCAACATGACATTGCTTTTAATACTTATAGCACATTGCCAAATAATTTCCTGAGGACATTTAGTTTTTTTTCTTTTGCAAATGTGGTTTCAAAATATTTACATATTTTCATTCTCACATTCAATCCTCCATTAAAACAAACTTTTTTTTAACAGTTCCGAAAACAACGAAAAAATCACTTCAGTAGAAATCTAAAATGAACGTTTGAATCAGCGTATGTAAGATTCAACTAGAACATATGGGGCACGACGCAACACCCTATTGAATAATACGATACGAGTTTGAACTGAATCAGCGTTTACGAACAAAATACAGAAACGAAAAATTAATGATAATTTTGTAATATGTTCATTGCTTTCCTCTACTTAATATAAACAACATTGTATTTTTAGTCACCGATGGCGTGTTACTGTTAGAAACGAGGTATTTATTGTGCTTTTCTTGTTGCGTAAATCATTCTCTTTCTGTTCCATATGTTTGGCCCAATTTCGGATATGAAGTGCCTGTGAGACAAGAAAATAATTAAATTTGTTTTTGTTCGGAAGCTGCATGGTATTATCTGCATTACAATAGTGATGATTAAGGCGATGAATGTTTCTTCTGTTGACGTGCTGAAATTGACTGAATAACCTTCCCCCGATTTGGCGTTAGTGGTCTATAGAAAAAAACACCAGGTTTATTAATGTGGGCATGTTACATGTGAAAATAGAACTGTCTCATTTCATGCTTTAAATAACGCCATTTTTTGTGATACGTTGTTGAGTAAACCGTGAGATAGACAAATAAACATATGCATTAACCTTAGAAAAAGTAAAAGGTACAAGAATAGATAATCATCTATTTTTTCTCCGAAACAACGCGAGAATCAAAATTTATTGTTTTCACGTTTGACTTAGTCAACCCTCTTTCTTGGCAAGTATGTTTGGCTTCTTATTTAAAAAATCGAAAGGCTCGTCGGACAAGGAGTCCAAAGGAAGTCTGAAACAGTCTACAAAAAACTTTTTAGCGCGACGCAACAGTACGAGTGCATCCAGTAATTCTAGTAGTCCCGCAACGCTTTTGTGTACGAATAGCAATAGTAGTCCTGAAATTGCGAGTCCTTCTCCAAACGAAAGTGAGTGCGTCTCACAGGTAGTTCAGGCTTTGGTCGATGTTGATAAGTTGGAGGTAGTGAAGGAGGAACTAAAGCCAGTGCCTGTCCCACTCCTCTTTGTCTCCACTGAGGAGCCGGAGTGTGAAGCTTTGGGAGATTTTGAAGGAAAGTTAGAGTTAGGGTTAAGAAAGGAATCGGAAGAGCACATTTGTAGTTGCAGCAGTCCTAGTCCTAAGTCTTGCTCATGTGGTGGCGGTGAATGTGTAAACGAACCAAACTGTCCATCTTCATTAGTTACATCGTTGAGTGGAGATGATATATGTGTCAGTTCAACAAGTGGGGTGGGTACGCTGTCCGAAGATGCATTGAGAAGCTTAATGAGTGACACAGAAATTGAATTTATTGACGAGACTCTTGATGATCCCTCGATCATTGATAACAGTACCTTAGAAACAAGCCAAAATGATGTGTATGTTTCTGTTTCCATTTCATAAGCGAGACTACGTATATCAACTATGATCGTTCAAAGTTACTTTTACTTTTTAACAGGAGAGAACTAAAGGACACGGAAAGGAAGGCTATGGTCCAGTTGGAAGAACTTCGCTCGAAACTTATTTCCAAAGAGACAGAACTTAGTCTGCTTCAAGCTGACATCAGTATGTTGTCCGTCGACAGAGATAATAAAATAATGGAAATTGAGGGTAACTTTCCTGAATATTTCTAGCAGCAAGATCATATAGATATTTCATTTTTAAATAGTAAAAACGCTATGGTATGGTTGGTTGAAAGTGCGACAGCTGCGCAATATTTCATGCATGTAAATCTCAATTACGCATTATATGAAAAACCTTTAAGAACCATCCGAACAACTTGATTTTCTTCATGTGCATCAATTATATTTCTTTTTGTATCTCTAATCGTTTTAAGGCTTGTCAGCACAACTCAAAGCGTTACGAGATGAAAATGACATGTCACTCAGACGCATTCAAAACCTGGAGTCGGAGTTGGAAGATCTCCGAATGAAAAATAACCAATTATCCGATGACCTCTTGAAAAAGGCTGGTAAGATATAAGTTCATACGCAAAAGGTTTAAGTGATGAAACTAATGCATTTCACATTCTCTCCGTCAAAGTGATAAACGATCTTTCCCCATTGAGACGAGACAAAACCCCCATGACGCGATGTATTTTCAAGTATTTTGTGACATTTTGTTTTCTTTGTCATGCTTTGTTCAATCCGTCCATTTCATGTGTATTCTGTATTCCTTTTTTCTAGAAAATACGCACGTAAGATTTTCTGCCTTATTGACATGTTTATGCAATTCCACTATCGCAATGGTTTTTTCGCCCTTGACAAGTCTTAGATTATTTATTACAATTTATTTAATACTTCTATAATAATGACAAAAATAACAAGTTGAGAGTGGAAAATTTTTACTGGAGCATAGATTTTTCTGTTAAAAAATTGCTCCAACCAATTGATGGGTTTTCCGAATGAAAACGTTCCAATAAATTTTACGTAGCCACATATACTTAAAAATACACTACTAAAATATAATGAAAGCTTCAGTTTTGTTAAAATATATTTAGAGACAAATGCAGAAGTATGTACTAATATTTCTAAAGCAAATAAATCCTTTACTAAAAACAAAATGAGCTGAAATCCTAGACAAGTCTAAATGAATTTAAAACGTATCTGTGGCTTTTTCCACACGGTCACATCACATCCACGGGATTTCTCTTCATTAGTTGACTCCATCCAAACTTGAATAAAAGCTTGCTTTCACGATGACCTTGAATGATCGTTATTCCTTTTTTCAAGACTATGGGTTTTTTATTCCACAGATCTTCAAAAAAATAGCTTCCCGCAACAGATATAACCATACTATATATAGATGCGTGAAATGGAATTAAGAAAAGATATCGAAACGGTCTTGGCTTATCCTAACATTATTCCCGAATCTATGTGAGAAGCTTGTGCATGCAAATATCTTATCCTCATCTTTCCCCACAACTTGTTTCGCCCACCCTGACGCTTACATTTGGCATAAACATGAAAATGAATTTCAAGTGTCTATCATTTCTCTTATCTCTTTCGAAACGAAACTAATAGGAAGCAGTTTTATTGTGAAAATTTATATTGCTATAAATTATATTATTAAACATAGTCGTTTTCGTTATTCTAAAAAAAATAATGTCCTAAAAATTTGATACACAGATATACTAATTTTGTGTGATTTGTGGTCTATCGTGCGGGGGTGAGTGGCGACTTGTTGTCGCAAAAAGTTATTTTAAGACTTCTTTAGAGTAATCAGTTTCATACTGCCATTCATATTTTTTTATGGATTCTGGTCAGAGTAAAAATAGATACATAGATTAATGGAATTGAATAAATAATATTTTTTTCAGAGCAACTTCGATGTTTGGAGGGAAGCTCAGTGAAGATGGATGTTGATGTCGGAGATCTGCAACTTCGAATCAAGGAATACGAGAACAAACTTCGTGACCTGGAATCGGAAAAGAATAAGATACTCAAGGAACGCAAGACTTATGAAATTGAGCGTGAGGAGGAAATAAAAGCGCTTCAAGAGGCGCTAGACGATGTCACGGAAGAGAAAAATCGACTTCAGAATAAATACAATCATGACTTTGCTGAGCTGCAAAGTGCCAATACAAATCTTATGGATGACTTTGAATGGAAACTAAGACAGATTGAAGGGAACTGTAAGAAGAAAATTCAGGAGAAGGAGAAACAGGTGAGGTAGTGATGTAAAAAATGAGGGTTTTTTGCATTGGTGACACTTTAAAGATTGCTTTGTCTTACAGATTCAAGAGAAAATCAAGGAGGTAAAGGATCACATGACGGATGAATTTAAAAAGGAAAAAGAAAGGTTGGAACAAGAAAGGCAACAGTTGCAGGAGCAATTGAGGAGCGTAAGTTTGATCATGGAAGTACATAGTTGAGGACGTTACTACTTTCTTGCTTGCCTTCTTTCTGTCTTCATTTTCTCTGATGCATCTGCACAAAATCACTCATCTTTAGACTTAGACTCAGTCGCTCAGCCTGAAATATGCATATTATTTTTATACTTTTGTTTAATTTTACGTGCGTGGGCAGATTCAATGTCAGGATTAATGTTGTTGCTAAGAAAAGATCTGAATAATTCACTTCCGCTCTCTCTTCACTTATTGTATGTACTTGCAAATGCAATGCAACTGTGTAAATCTTGCAATGATGCAAAGTGCAGACATATCGTAAACATGCAGACGTGTCATTTATTGAAGCACTCGCGATGACAAAACCTGAGCACAAAAAAAAAGAGTTTTTACCACTTTCAATCGAACATTACGAAACTTCTCTTGGAAATGATGATGTAATGATGCAAAGTGCGCAGCTTCATTTTTATTGCTCTACTAACCATTTACATATTTGCTGAAACTAAAAACATCTCGGGTGAGCACGTGAAAAGTTCTCCTCATGAAAATCAAAAATGAAGTTGCGCCGATTTGAAGAGATCATAATTCATATCCACGCACTCGCATTCCTGCTTATTTCCTTTCAATGCAACTGCACATTTTTGAAAAATTGATTGATGATCAACTCCTTGTGCGCTTACGAAATGCATTCATTAGATACATATAAATGAGTTTTGTTTGTATTTTTCATGCTTTCATGAAAGAAAATATTTGAGCTAATGAAACATTCGTGGAAAGAATTTAGTTGGAAATTCGTCATCAAGAATTCATCTCTGTCTTAAAGGTGACAATTTTGAGTTTTGAGTAATGTTATTTTTCTTCGTTATTGTCCAAAACGGATGATTTGGCATGAGTTGTGCATGCCCTAATTACTAGCTTCTAGGATTAAGCTGGAAGCATTTATTGTAAAACAAAGAGAACTTTGTTCATTTGAACTTGAAAATGCCATGGCCAATGTCTACTCTGCTCACAGCGTATTTCTTTTCATTTTTTAAATCAAAATCATATTTTTTTTCTATGCGAATGTATGAACAATGTAAATAAGCTCGCCAAATTTCGACAGAGTGTTTGAACTCAAGTTTGAGCTTTCCCTTTTCAAACTGCAAATTAGTGACTCTGCAGGTTTTTACGAGTTTTGGATTTGTTACAAACATTTTATATGTCATTCTTTCAAACTCACAAACAAAGCCAGCATATACACAGTTGTTGATGACAAAGAAATCGAAATTTAGGAGCTTACTACGTAACATTTATTATGATAAAAACTTTTGTTTCAGGTTGCTCATCTGAAATCCCATGAAGCCGAGCTGACGCAACTTCGCGGCCTAACGCAAGAGCAAGAAAAATCCCTGAGAGCAGCGTCGAGACAAATTGAACATTTAAAACTAAGCGAGAAAATCATGCAAGATGAACTACGCTCTGTTAGAAAACTTCTCGATCAGGAGAAGGCTCACTTGACTGTTATCCAAAATTCTGCTCAAAGACGAATAGACTTTCATGAGGAAACCATGAGGGCCAAACTTGAGAAACAAAAGAGCGAATTAAATGCAAACGTATGGTACCCAGGAAAAAATGCTTTTTATTCAGCAAATTATGCATCATTTAATCTTGCATCCTTCGTTGAAAATCATGCTTGATGCTTTTAGACGCTTTTTTACTTATGTAATCAACTTGACATTTGTAGTGGGAAGACAAGGTTCGTGAGGAATGCGCGAAACTAAGAAAAGAACTGAGCAGGCATCACTCAGAAGAGAGACAGTTGGCTGTAGATTCAATGAAACATCAAAAAGATCAAGAGCTTTCATCAGCAAAACAGTCTTGGGAAAAACAAAGGCAAGAGTTGCAGCGTGAGGTAAGGGATCTTTTAGTAAAAAACTAAGTATTTCAGAAAAGGTGCGCAATTTCATGAAAGTGTAATGCGCATTTCCAAGAATTACTCGGAAAAAATACCACATTATTTTTTCCGCTCGCAATAACACCCCACAACGATGAGGGGAAGTTGTTGATTTTGTCATGCTATGCAAAATGAGAAACGATTTGCATCAAATTTTTTGTAGTAAATGAAGTGGATGTTTTCCGTAATTAGATTTCAAAACTGAAAGACGAAATTTCCAAGAAGGAGGCCGAATGTAACAGAGAAATTGCGAGGGCAACAACAATTGCCGATCGAGAAAGTATGGATCTTCGGAGAAAACTAGAAAAAATGAGCATAGCTCATCTGGAGGAGGTAGAGGAGATCAGAACGTCACACTCTGAAGAAATGGGTCAGTAAAATGATGCTGATGATGATCGTAGCACTATCATACTTTTAAGTAGTCGTAGTTGTTTTCATTTTAGTAGGAATGTGTGCCACAGCTTTTGTGCTTCCTTTCATCAAATCTATGTTAATTGCTTTTGTCTGCTGAAATGAGCTTTTAGTGAAGCAGTAGATTTTAAAACGTATCCAAGTCCTTGAGTTTTTCTTGAAAGTAGAAGGAGGTATTGAAGTTAGTAGCTTGATTTTGCAATTTTGTGTATCTTTAGAGGATTTGAAGCAACGGTATGACACAACAGTGGAGCAATTAGACTGTCTTGAGAAGAAACTGTGTAAATATGAGAAATTGTATGGGCTTCTTCCTGAGGAACCGATTGCAGAGGAGAAGGAAGAAGTCGAGGATTCCACAACAGAAAAGGTATGTTAGAAATCGGCGATTTTTCAGATTGTAGGTCATGAACGACAGGCTTCGACTAGTGAACACAATGCAATGCGTTGTAGTGTGTGACATACCCCGATTTAAATTCGGCTTTTATATTTTCCTATTGAAAAGCAACCTATAACAGGAAATGCCGAAAACAACGAAGAAGAGAAAGAGATGGAGGAAGAGGAAGAGAGCGACGACGAGGAGGAACTAGAGGAAACTTCAAAATCTGAAAAAGTTGAAATAAATGCCGAGATGATCATCCCTGGGAAAAAACTTAGTTCGAAAGATTCATCTGAAAGTCTTGAAGAAATTGAAGACGACGAAGAAGAGGAAGATGATGATGTAGAGGAGGATGATCTTGACACTTCTTCAGATAATAAAAACGTTGTATATGTGGTAGAAGTGAATGGCGCATCACCAAACTCATTGATAGTTACCGATTTAAAAGAAGACAACAAAGACTTTCCTGAGGGCAGAACGACTGCGACGACAACTACGTCCTCCTCATTTATCTCGACTTCATCTGAGTCCGACTCCGAGTAAGCATAATTTATCCACGCATATACACTTTTAATAAATCTATATATATTTACCTATTACGTCAGGACGTCTGCCAAAGTTACATTAAACATATTTACGATTACTTTATATGTACAAGGAATGTTTGTGGATAAAAACATATATATATTTATTACTACCTAAACGAAACATTCAACATTCATACTCAAACCGGTGTGTTGCATTACATATTTATTCATATACTTATGTATGTACACGAAGTACATTGTACATCATTCTTTCACCAAGACCATTTTGTAATATCGATGCATAACTGAATCTTGTGGGTTAACCGCTAGTTTGATTCAAAATGAATTTATTACAAAACAAATAAAACTTAACTGATGCTTTTAATGTCGTTTTTAGATGTTGCACTAAAGTTAGCAACTATGTTTTGGTAGTTATGCGATGGGACAGGTGCTAAATAGTCGAAAAATAATTTCTAGTTCTATCATTTAGATGTTCGTGAGAATCCCCTCATAATTTATTCTCGATGTTTTGATCTGTGATTTCTGTCTGTATTACTTTGGAATTGGCATTGTTTCCCGACTCTCGCACTTGAAAACTGCAAGGAAAAGCCTATTCCTCTGTTGTTCCTTACTTGTTCTTGTCCGAAAGTACAAAAATGAAAATTTGAAAAAGTTAAAAGGACAGCAGTAACTTTACTAGCTTGTGTTGCTGACTGTCATTGAAGTTATGCAAGGGCAATCAAATAAGGAGCAAACACATTGCATTGCATTTACTCCTCCGTACTTCTAAATTTTTAATGAAGTCAACGTCAGAATTTTTACTTTTATCTTCAAGTATTCATCATAAAACTGCGCTGGAATTGGAATCAAGTGGTAATTACGTTAAAAACACAAAATATCGAACATCTCATGAATATGCTGCATACCTAGGTAATTATAGTATGTGGTTCCATAAATTTCGCTGGTGTTCTAGTAGATCTAATGACCCTGACTGCAATTTTAAATTTTAAATGTTCCAAATTCTAAAGACTAAAATCTCTAGTAGACTTACCCCAAGTAACGTTGGTAAAACTATTTATCCATGAATGTCTCCAACTTTTATGTTCTCTTATGACGAGAAATATGAAGAGCAAAAATACCAAAATGCGTTTCTGAAGTTTCATAGGTAGGTACATGATGGTTTTTAAAGCTTTACTTAAAGGTTTCGACTGAATGGATTTCATAATCAGAATAATAATTAGCAACGGGAATAGAAATAGAAATACTGATTTTGCGTTGTTTCAAAATGATTTCAGTGAAGTGGACTGATTTGAAACTCTGAAGTGAAGTATAATGCGGAATTCGTTTCTTTCTTTTTTCTATTTTCAGCCACTCTGCACCTCCTTTACATATGTTAGCTGTGATCCCAATTGTGTCGTATTTCTTGTTCCAATCCATCCTCGTCACCATCTGGACCCTTATCGTTTTATTGATTTTCCGTTTTTCCCATGAACTAAATAATTCCAAAAATGTTGACTCCAATAACGATTCTGATACTGATCATAAGAAATAAGTTTTTACCTATTTATTCGAACAAACATTTTTGCACGAAGACATCTATCTATCTATATTTAAGTATGCGAAGTCAAGAGAAACTTGACAGTAAAGAGAACTAACAATCCTTTAATTGCTTTCATTCTTTTTCCATTAATACTTGTTAATCATTTGTACTATTATAATATTTGCGATTTCTTCGTAAGTTGTTTCTTTGGTTGGAAACTATAGGTAGTTTATACTTTTGCACTGTTTGATTTGCCATTGTGCACACAGAAAGTTTTCAAATCTTTTCCAACAAAACATTTTTAGAAAATGACTAGAAAGATATACAATTGACACACCACTGATTCAAATCACATTAGATGGGCTGGGCTGTTCAACACTTTTCAGATGATTTTGTACACTTGAAACTTAAATGTTTTGTACGTGAATCTTAGTAACGTTTTCTTTTACCTCAGGAACAAAGATGATGATGATGATGATGATTCAGATGATTCAGAAAATGATTAAATTCAATCCATGCGAAAATATGCCGCGACCTTTCTGTTGCTTGGTTTTGAGTCTACTTAATGCAAGCAAAATGATTAGTAACCAACACGATGGCTCGCAACCAAACCAAGCGCAAGGCACTTTTACTTTTCCAAGTTTGCTACAACAACGTGTTCTTGTTCTTGGCGTCTTGCACGAAAAATCAAAGTTCTAAATGTGTTTATGGATTGTATTTTTGAACAATAAACGAAGGTGTTATTAAGCATATTCAATAAATTATTTAATTATTAATGATATTACTTTATGAAATAAGTCAAAAATAATTACTGGTATGACGTGTTTTAGTTTCTTCTTCTTTTTGTAAAGAAAATAAAGAAAAAAAGTTTTTGCTCTAAAATTGGTGATTTTTGTCGCTCTTGTTGCAGTTTCAAGAATATCTAATATTTTTTATGACTTTCTTATAACTACCAACGAACGCAATTTTTGAAAGCATAAAAACCACGAATCATTTTCTAGAGGAATTTTTATTCGACCGAAACGTCATACGACAACATGATAAATGTGCTCATCTTGAGTAGATATTAGCGTCTTTCTAAAATCATAAACAATTATGAATTATTTCTAACGAATTACAATAATTTACTTTGCCTGACTCGGCTGACTCTTTTCTGGATATTTTTTGTTCTTGATTAGCCCCATGACAAAGAACTCTTGTCCTTGCCCCAAAACCAACCCTATTACCATTACGTCCAACATCCACGAAGCCACAGTGCCTAATCCACCTGCGCGAAGAAAATCGATGGGAGGAGGAAGGAGTGTACACCTTGACGGAACCTTCCCAAGATTAGCTCCATACGGGAAATCTAGATCAGCGACTATGACTTCGTGTGTCCTATCCTAAATTTTACTTATTTATAGTCTTAAATTCACGATAAATCGCTGTAAAATTCAGAACGTAATTTAAATAGTAGTTTTTATCTGAGTAATGTTTCTTTTAGAGTTTAGGCGTCACTCTATTTGAACAATTCTTCTTTTTAACTCAGAATTTTTATACAAGAATTACATATGTCAATAATATGTTACGCATGAGTCATCCACATCCATCGCCCGAATTTCTTTTCATGATGGTCCCAAGTTACTTAATCTGTGTCATGTTGTTGCTTGAAAGATGTAATCTTATTTTAAAAGAAATGTGTCCTTGTATAATACGTTTACTGTCAACACCGGCTGTGAAATCCAATTCGCATGTGTGATGTGATTTTACTTTACGAAGTACTTAAATTATTATTGAAGCGATTCCTTGAATGTGAGATTGTGAGAATAAATGTTGATAGAGTTGAGATGAACACTTTTTTTACAGCGCCATTATGAGCATTATTAGGCACCAAAGGTGCTGTTTTATTTTCTAAAGTCATTTCATTTATGTACATACTCGCTTATTAAGTGCCCTCTTCTGCTTTATTCCTACCATTCAACTTCAAAGATTCTTAAATATTTTGCCAGTTTGAATAGGTCGTTGATATGAGTCATCCACTCGTCGCCATCAGCTAATGCGTACACAATGAAATCTTTCTTGTTCCATCTAAAATAACACACGTTTTCCCATCCAGAAAACTATTTGCAATTTAAACTTATACATTTACGTAGTGTTAGTTATGGCTACATGATTCATTTTAAAAAATTAAGTAAATGATTATGATTACGAGCGAGTCTACTATGCACATATTAACATTTGGGTTTAATTGGACTCAAATTTCGAAAATGTTTCATCGGGATTGGATAATTTATAGTTTGGTGTCTAATACATCCGTAATTCATTAACGGATTACGATATAAAAACGTTCGTTTCTCTAGTCACCCGAGTCGGGTGACCCGACATACCTAATATTTGCAAAGCTTTTATTCTCTGGTAAAAAAAAACTAGGAAAACAATGCAATCTCAAATGTGAACATGAAAATACAGGTGCATTGTTTTTTAAACCAACGACCAAAAGTTTTCATCGGAACTAATCTCGAACATTAGAGCAAATAACGAGATAATTAATGGATGACTTTAATCGTTCTGTACAACTTTTGTTCACCTTGAAAACTTGAAGATTCACTAACCGATTTTAGGATTCATTAAAAAATCAGGGTGAAAAAAGACAATGATTTCAGACTAAGACCACTTATTGTTATACGAGGATAGAAGACGTTGAGAGATTGGATTGAGTACTCGATGAAAATTGAAATTGCTGTTTGTTGTTGAGACCATGGTCGATCGTTTATTCCAGTCATCGTGGGAAAGACAGGCAGATGCAAACAAATAGAATAAGGAAACCAACACGTATTTAAATTATAATCATCAATAAAAATCATTAAATTGCAAAAACTCTTTTCCTAAGCATCAAATACCGAGAACGATTACATTTGCCACCCAGTAAGGCCATTCTGAATTTATTTTGACAGCCCTTTAAAATTTCGCTGGAACCAGCATGTTTTGATGTGTGGCGGCTTGATTTTTAAGCACAAGTCAACGATGAAGTCATGGATAAGATTAAAATCCGATTCAGAGAAGTCATCAGAAAGCCTAATCCCAATGCTCACTTTCTCATTGCTTACTATTGGGACAATATCCAAACCATTTCTTAAGCTTATTAGGGGAGTAATGATAGCAAAAGCAAATTTCACCGGAGCATAAAGAAAGGATTAAAGCATTTGAATTTATCACTCCATGAATAGCGAAAATGCCAATAATCTTCACATAACTACTCCACAAACATTTTCCATATTCATAGCAAGAGTAGCGTTACATTTCAGCTGGAGTTCAAGTTAAGTGAACATACTAATCCGTTGTTCATTTAGTTGGGTTATTTGCATCTTGTCACCTTAAATTATAAGAAGATGACATTCATTCGTGTCATGGGTAAGCCTTGGTATAGGTTCATTTCAAACAACTCTTCTCAATAATCCTGACGCACTTGCTAAATGAAGTCAGTTTTCATCCAGACTTTCCAGACAACAGTACGAAAACCTTAACTCCCTTTTTGCCATTTTTTGAAGCATTTAAATATCTTAGATGTATATCTCATAGAAAGAATATAGCGATCAATCGCTCTGTGCATGCTAGAGGGCTCGTATTTTGCTTAATCTTAAACTCAACTTTCAGTTTAAGCTATCATTAAATGCTCGAAACACACGTAACTATTCTACTACTAACTTATTAGGACATTTTTTAGTAACCTTCAAAGGACATATCCCAAGAATTTTTTAAGTGCGTTCTTCTTAGTTTAGGAAAATGAGTGTAGACATTGTTGGAAATATTTTCCTACTATACCAACTTAATCGTTTGATCCAACCCGACTCTACTACAACTTTTTCCACACTATCTTTTAACGACGATAGCAATAATCATAAAGAATTCCTGGAAGGGTTGGGAAGTGTCCAAACGGCTTTTGAGTGCAGTTGACAAATGTACTTTGCGGATTTTACGACGTGGGGTTGGATGTACAGGCTTTCTTTTATTTTTAATATATTGTTGTAAATATTTTAAGGTACGCAAATTAATTTTTTTAAATGTGTTAACTCGTCAATTTGCAGCTAAAATGATTCGACAAAGCAAAAAGGTAAGCTAAATACATTCACTTAATAATAAATTAATATAAAATTATTAGGCCCACTGTGTATTCTTTGAAAGTAGACTTTATAACTTGGTTAAAAGCTCATTTTTTTAATGTTGACGTGCAAACGTAATATTATAGAAGTACAAAGCATATCCCAGGTCAGTTCACAACCATTTTACGCTCGGTCATTCATTTACTTGCCTACATCAGTATTTACTTAACTTGAGTCGGTCTTTGGCGACGTATGTCATACTGGCGAAGCTTGTTTAATGAACAATTGTTCATTCATGCAATCTCATATAAGCATTCATGTGTGTTAGGAATAAGTACCTAAACTTTGTTTCATTAATGAAATGGTTGGTAATTTTAGAAATATTATCGAGCCAAATTGCATGGCATTAATTTTGCTTTGATGCCCGTTTGTCTTGCTTGCATAGCACTTTCTTATCACTGAAATTAAACATCCAACCAAAGAAGAGTCCCAATCGCATTTAAATAGGCGTCTAAAACAGAAACTGGTAAGATATTTTCATACCGACCATGTACATACATTTCCTTTAATGCGTACCTACATACTAAAAATGATAGTGGTGAAGGACTTTAGAAGAATCGAGTAATCTTTGTCAACTTAAACTCCAAGCTAGAGTTTACTATGAATAGCTCGACTACGAAGCATTTTTGAACGATGAGTTGGAGCTTGCGAATCGACATTTGCCACGTCGTCTAAATTCTAAATATAGTCTAAATAGAACAGTCGTAAGATGCATGGCTTATGGGACATTTTATGTTTTGTACTTCCATGAATTTCTTCCATTTTGATTTAATTACCTTTCCTTTTGATACGAACTAAACCCTCATGTTTGATTGGTTTAAGGCGACTTAAAAATTTAACATGTATTACAGTTACAGTACAATGCATGAGGCTCGGCAAGTTGCGAAGTATTTTATTGTAGTACATAGTTTTTTTACATGGCAAACACGTATTTGTGTTTGCCATGTAAAATCCAATGTCGATGTAATGATTACTATGCATGCATACATATATACTATTAAATGAAATCAGGATTAACGAATCAGAAAATCAATCATTTAACGTGTACTGGCAAAACAGCCGTTAAGCATTAAACTGACCGTTATGAATAGCCTCCAGCTTAGCATTTCAAAAAATCCCCCCATTTCCCTGCATGAACTGTAATGTGCACATTAATTTATCATGAAATGGTTGATTATGCGAGCATACCTATATTCGGACACGGAGTTCGTGCCACGAACTAAAATAAGTTGATGATTCAATAAATACTCTTTTATTCCAACTTTTCCATGCAAGTAAATGAAATGCAATCCAGTAGATCTAGAACAGTGGACACATTATGCACATGCAGCATAACATGCAAAATTTAGTAAAATCTTTCCCCCGTCTGGGGTAACCTGATAAGTCTTGTGAGTTGTCCAGTTGTCCTGCTGCTCATGGGATCTAAAAAGTGCACGTTTTATAAAAACCTGCTCACTGCTCACCCTTTCTCCAGTTCTCTCCATAATAAAAGTTTTGCATGGTCATACAGACGGCCACGTATTAGTAGTCCTTCAGTCTGGTACATTAGAGGTAAAAGACTCATTTCATTGAATGAGTTTCATGAGCATTCTGATTTTAATGTGTCATGCTGTCGTTGTCGCTTCAGCCGACATTGCATTATTTGCTTACCTTTCAACATTTTATCTAATTTTCCTCAATCCCAACTTTTATGCTTTCCATCATCATATCATATCACTGACATTTAAATGTGATATTGACTTTTGTGATTTGACATGGAATTCGGAACGAGATTGTATGAAATGACGATTTCTTAATTTTGTTTGCATATTTCCTTGATAAGCAAAAGCGTTTTTATTTTGTATTTACTCCCATCTTGACAAAAAGTGTGCGCATTTAGGGCCCATACAAATCTCAGTCTACCAGTTATAACCAAATCATTCAGGCTTACATCCACTTAGAATTTGCGTTGTCTCATTTTCTCAACCTCATCTCACACTCCAATTGCGAGACTGGCCATGAAGCTAGTAACTTGTACTGTTGTGCTTTTCAAATCTGAGAGACTCAGACAAGAACAAGAAGTCTTGAATGAAATTACAATTTTTACACCAATTAGTAGAATATAATCAATCATACATTGTAATCTTGCAAGCATAAGAGTAAGAGTGTTGATCTAGCAAAATGTTTGACGTTACCAACTACGGATACGCCCGTATGAGTTTTCATGCATTCCACTTTTCAGACATTTCTTAAGGGATCTCGACATTGTCTTTTGTCTATGTATGTAATACAGACAGGATTGAAGCTACTTTTAACCAGTCGAAAATCGGTTTGTTTGGACATAGTAACACCAGCAAAGCGATATTTGTAAAGTGAATGAAAATACACCCGTAATTAACTTTGCACATGGGTATGAATTATTACTATATAATTCTTTGCCATAATGATAGGATGATGGTTAAAAACGTTGACACAACTATTCATTGATACCTGGCACCAGGGTTAATAAAATTATTTATTTTCGACAAAGAATATAGTGAATATCTGTCCGTATTTTTATTAACTCTGTTTAAAAAAAACGATGTGAGATGAGATGAAACAGCAGGTGGGAAGGTGGGATCAATGAGATGCGTTTTGATTTTAATTATGCGAAGCCGCGTCTGAATCATGTATGCGAGCAGTCCTCTACCAGCATTGTGCACCTTCTTGTACAAACAAAATGCATTAATAAAATGACTTTGCTTTGAATGAATCAATCTTTCTGCGTTGGTAAACATAAATTAGTATGTCCAACTTTGAAACGATGATGGCCATAATAAAGATATGGTTATGGCTAATAACGCCGAGAGTTTACCCGATGAACTATTTTATTGAGCTTTAATATTGCATAATGCGATAGTGTAGTAGCATTAAAAGTGTTCTGGTCGTGGTACTCGCTAAATGGTTCAAATCAAATCTATATTTTTTTAAAGCTGAACTGAGTAACGAGTACGATAACAAGGGAATAGGAATAGAGGGAAACCTGTGGAGGTTTCAAGCTCGACCTGTCATGTAAACGCTACAATGACTAAACCGAGTATAATCTCGATCTCTTATCACACTTTTTTTTTGCTCCCGAGTTCCGACATAATTCTTTGATTCGAGCCTCCACATGAAATATGATGTTAGTGTTTGTTGGACCAAGGCGGTGCGCTATAACAAGTTATTTAAAACCGTACGCAATTTTATCCAGAATGAATCAGTTAAAGCTAAAACATGAGCTCATTTTTGAAGTCTATGGTGGGCACATTGAGTCAAAATCAGTGAACGTGTATTATCTTACAAAAGAATTACATTAGTAGGAATAAAGCCCGAGGGAATAATTGAATCTAAAAATATGGGATGAAAAACTATTTTGGGGCGCAGTCTGCGCATTTTTTTAACCGATTTGTATTTTGATTGCTGGAATTTACTTTTCCTGACACGGTCAGTTCGTAGGGCACGATTAAAGGGACGATAACACGATGATTAGGTAAGATGAATACAGAACAATAAATTCCAGAAAGTCATAAAATTATGCATGGAAAGCACTTTGAAGCAGAATCAATGAAAATGTAATTTATGTAAGCCTGAACTCAATCATGGATGGGTGTTAAATACAAAGTTTGTTCTTAGACTTTGCTGAGTATGTGATTTCATACAAAATTTATTCCATCAAATACACTCACTGATTTTGTTAGCTCATTCATTTTAACTTCTTTTATTCTTCTACATTATTTCTCTACTTCTTTGTGTAGCAATTTTGTAACTGGAGCAAAATCGTCATTTACTACGTGCACGAAACTCGAGTTATAGTATCATCCGATTTTCTCACATATCGACTGTGTATATAACATTTATTAGCATTGCGATTATAAAGTTTTAAAATCGTCCTGATTCCTGATTCGTAGGAATCACAGGTTCAATCACATTCCTTTATGAGATCTGTAAGTTTCATGATTTTTATCAATCATGTTTAAAGTTTGCCAGATTCACTTTTACCGGAGGGACAATTATAAACAGAGTAGGTCATGTGGTAGTGGTGATACTCAAAATACTCAAGTAAGTATATGTCTTTGCTTTCAGCACTCATCCGGAAGAGAGAGATGAAGATAATTTAAAAGTAGAGAAATAACCCAAGTTTGGCCAACAACATGTTTAAGAAAATTTCTATCTGAATATTACATACACATAAGTACATAATCGAAACGTGAGTGTGAGGATTTTTCAAAGTGAGAAAGAAAACACGAGCTTGAAGCCATGTAGCTCTATTGAAACTAATGTAGGGCAAAGGACAAAACAAAGGATTTCGTATGCGTAATGTGCAATAGAAATAGAAGTAATACCTATTTTGTATGTACATAGTATGATGACAATTGAAATATGTACTTACTTAATAGAATAGAGGGATTATTATAGGATTGAATGACACAGTATGAACATGGACCCCATCGTTGTCGTCGGTCCATGTGTAAAGACTTTTATAGGAAAAATCCATATGTTACAGAATTTTGATAAAAATCCAAGAGTAATGCAAAATAGAGGAAAAGAAACTATACGGAGATGAACTCTTCTCTTCATAATATAGACATTTAAAAAAAGAATGTACCATGCATATGGGTTTGCAAGAGGAAGCAATAGAATTTTCCTTGTGAGCAGAGTCGAGTGAGTGGTAAGGAGCGTAGAGCAGTAGTATTTTTTTTACTATTTTTACTACGTACTAGTGGTCAAATGATGTTTTTCCTTGCCTAGGAAAGTTAGTAAACACTGCAAGTGCGCCACTAGAACAAAAAGTGTATAGAAAACTTGCTTTGCTCAGTAGTAGTGTGAAATGTGCTAAAGAAACTACTCAGGAATTCATTATGAGAAAAACTTCACCTGATTCAAGAAGAAGAGCTAATTCGGGAATAAGAAAATCTTGCTTTTTATGATACTCCTCTCCCAGCAAATGGAGGAAGAGGATTAAATTAAAAAAAGAAATACAAAAAACGACCTATGCACACACGAGTAATAGAATTTTCAAGAATTACATTCTCACTTTCACGATGAGATTGAAAAATTAAATAAAAAAAAAGGTTAAAGAAAAACGGGAGTCGGGATGTTGCAGTATGCACAAAATTTTGCAGTGAAAGTGAAGGTCGTTTCGCAACAAAAAGGACGACTAGAACAAAACGTAATTGATTGCTCTGAAGGGATATGTGATTACAAGATTGCAGACAAAAGATTTTAAAATATAAAGTTTGTTGTTATCTGCCGACAGTGGTTGTGGTGGTGGTAGACTTGCCGAAGTGCGAGTGTGTGAGAGCGCTCTGCTTGACTTAGGCGTGAAAATGATTGAGATTTGAGAAGCACGTTCATGAAACAGAGAAGAGTAAATAGAAGAATCGGTTTATGTACATTGTACTTTGTGTACTTGTGTTATGCCGTTACCATTAATTCTATTTGAAGAATTTGTTTGTTAGACATTTGCTTTTATTTGGGATTTGGTGAAGAAAAAGTTTATAAACTGGGATCTTCAGTAATCTTTTGTCAATGCAGTTGAAACAAAAATCAGAGACGTTTTGTCGTCGTTCCTGTCACAAAATCCATCACGAACAAAGTGAAACGCTTGTCAGTTTAGTCGATACAAAATAGTTGATTTATGATCCATTAACAAGTATTAATTTTTGAGTCATAATTTATTTACCTATCTTAGGTTAAATCAATGAATGTTGAATTTTAAATAATGCGGCGATCTCAATTTAATCACAAATGAGTAAAATATTAGTTTGTCTATTCAACTCAATCAATTGTTCCTCATACTGTCGCTGCCATAATTTGAAGTAATTTAGGAGATCTCACTGGAGAAAATGAGTGTACTTAAATTGGAAATACTTTTAAGGAAAACTGGATACAGTTGTTTCGTGTTAATTGCAATAAAGAAGTCATAAGCGAAAGTCCAATTGTATTTTTCATTGATTTAAGTTATTTTTACTCAAAGTGCACTCGAATCATTATTTTAAAACAAAATAATAAGAATCGAATGTGAAGTAAGTACATAATTTAGAGTGTGAAACGGAGCTCTCGTTCATGTCATGTCTTGCTCATGTCTGGCCTGACTTGCCAAAAACAATCCTCTTCGTTCATTCGGATGGAAAGTATAAATTATTGTGGCGAGGAGAATTGATGATGATTTGATTGATAAGGAAGTAATTTAAGACAGAGACCATGTGCAAACGATGAACTAGATTAAAATCGGACTAACGCGATCTAGAAGACTTATAGTTTCACTCCTGAGTACAAAGAAACATAATTCTAGGCTAATATTTCGTACTCGAAATCTGGAATACCGCAACAATATGAGCTATTGCGCGCTGCTACTCTTACTCGCAAATGATAGAAGGTAGGAGACAATCGCATCCATTATTACTAATTCACATTCCATTAACTTTACTTATGCATAAAACGCGCTTGTTTTACTAAATAATAAATAATTTGGCATTTAGCACAACATATAAGTACATGCTAAAAATATTCCCTTCACTCGGTTACTACAAATGCTTTTAATAAAATAACTTGTGAAAAATGCTGCAGGAAATTTTGCAAGTTAAATTGTTTTTTTTGCATATATAATATTATTCTGTTTTTGCAGTGTGACTTCCGTTGTTACGCTAACTTCAACGTCTCCCCAACTGGCGAAATAATAATCACATTTAAATGATGGGTCAAATGCTTTTTCCGTACCGTCTCATCCAGTGTGACCCCTTGATTGACCTGTTCCGTACCGCAGCAACCTCATTCAGCATAATATTTCGACACATAAACTTCCGCTCGGATCAAAGTATCAGTGGCAGTATCAGTAGAAGTAGTAGACATAGTAGCGTCAACATCGCCAGCTCTAAGGGCAGAGACCGGCCTTTTGGCGAGAATGTGCTTTGTTCCTTCTTCACCTCCTCACCCCAAGAGCAACAGGAGCAAAAGTCACTACTACTTTTACTGTCAAGTGATAAAAAATTTACTGATTGGTTCGTCGTCGTTCCAATTCTGTCACTTTGTGAGTTTAGGACTTTCTGTCAAACTCTTATACCCCTATCAATGACATCGTGGTTAATGCCCTCCACAATTGAAGGCACAGTGATTCCCAGTTGAGTGTTACTGATCATGGACCATAAACAGGAGTGTCATTGCTGACACGATCTCCAATTTTTTTTACCTCAGTTTACTTAATTTTATGCTTTGTGTTTGATTTTGCGACATTTTGCTACAGAAAAAATGATATGATTTCAAAAAGCATAATTATGCGGTGCTGCATTATATGACGCAGAGGAGAGGAGCTCATCGAAAACGCGCTATATATTAGTCATGTGGAATTACACTTGATTCGAATTAGAGAAAGCAAAACTTTTTATCCAGACATTCAGAAGTAAATTTAATTTGTGATTGGACATACTAGCATAAAAGCACTTTACTCACCTACCTGTCATTTGTTTGTGACATGTGACCTGAAATGAAAAGTCTCCTCGAATGGATTGGATTAAGTAATCGTATGTCGCAAAATACCCTGGCCTTAAAATAACTTCGTACGCAGAAGGACTCTTGCAGTGTGATACATCAATTTATCGATTTCAGTGAATTGACAGCGATATATTTTTTTCGCCGTAATTAGTCGAAAGCATAATTTTAATTTGTGACGCAACGTAAGACTTTGTTTGCATAGTATCGGTGTGTATGCAAATTACTTTTGGGAATCCAATATCTTTAAATTTCTTGTTGCGAATTCCTGCTCGACCGAAAAGTTTTGTATGATGGGATATTTTATGAAGTGTTGTTGCGGTGGTGCGCTACCTGTATGGAGTGTTCTGTTCCTACCATTGTTGTTAAATGTGGCCTTAAGCATCAATGCGCACCCTTTTCTTCGGAATAGTTCCGTTGGCAAATTCGACTTTTCTGCGGATGTTTCGTCTCTGGATGATCTAGCCATCAGCTCTGAGGAGCAGGATGATGAAGAAGAAAGCGTCTTAGATCTTCCTCCATTTCACGACAGTGCATTCGGAAGATTTCCTTCGTTGCCTAGTCAGAGCAGCAGCTCAAGCATTAATCCAGACTCGCAGAAACGTCCATCGCAAAACCACGACAAGAAGAGAGACAGTGTTGAAGAAAACCATTCGTTAAACAAACATGAAAGACATCCAAAAGCACTGCTGCTTCAACAACAACAACCGGAGTCCTCGTATCCCAGCGTTACTGCCGACGCGAACACAGCACCAGCGTCTGTTCAAGTCGGAACTGAATCAGATATCACATTGGATGGAGGAAAAAATGACGATTCCATCAGCCCAAAAGTCAGAGAATTGAATCAAATGAATGGGGACGGGGACGTAAAGTTACAGGGTTTTTCCATAGATTATGACTCCGATAAGCGAAGAGTGGAATATGACCAGGATGGTTCACCGAAGATTTTGGAAGGATTGGAAGTCAAACTTACACTTTATGGGAAGTTTACAGATGAAACGTACTTCCGGTTTTCAAAGTTCCACTCGTGTAATGATCCTATGAACCAAGAGAAGCAGTATAAGGTAAAACAAAACTTCAGAGTTTAAGATGCTTATATAATTCTGAGGCTTGACATGAAGTATAGTACAATAATTTTTTTTTGATACGGTGGGAATTGTATAAATTGTTCAGCGTAATTACCATGAGAATCCGTTACTTTCCCAGGTTCAAATTCAAGATGAAGAACACTCTGTGGGCATAGTTCACGTAAAGGTCCCCTATGCAGGGGAATTGCCAACCGTATACGTATGCCTGCGTGCTGGAGGATCGAAATTTTTTAAGCGTCAAGGGGAACATAAGACAGGAGATTTTGGTTTACCCATTCAACCATGGCTTGTGATAAAATTAACAACATCGATGTTCCCATTTCATTTTCACGTTATTTTCATTGTTGTGTTGTTAATGCTGTCAGGCTTGTTCTCAGGCCTTAATCTTGGTCTGATGTCGTTGGACAAGACGGATTTGAAAATTATTATGAACACGGGATCCAAATCGGAAAAACAATATGCTCAAAGTATTGCTCCTGTTAGGAATCACGGCAACTTTCTATTGTGTTGCTTGCTTTTCAGTAACGTTCTCGTCAACGCGACACTGACTATTCTCGTGGATGATCTAACGAGTGGCTTGATAGCCATTGCTGGTTCTACATTGGCTATCGTGATTTTTGGTGAGATTATTCCACAAGCTATTTGTTCCAGATATGGTTTGGCTGTCGGTGCCAGGACCATTTACATCACAAAATTCTTCATGGTCATTACGTCACCCCTAGCATATCCCTTGAGCAAGTTGTTGGATAAGATTCTAGGAGAAGAGATTGGAAATATTTACACTCGCGAGCGACTCAAAGAGCTTCTCAAGGTTTGTTGTCGGAGCACTCAGATCTTCGTTATTTATTTGAGCACCTTCGTTCTAACGAAGCAATAATGCAACTTTTTTTTGTTTTGCAAAAAAGGTCACAAAAGACCATCACGGATTAGAAAATGAAGAGGTAGGAATCATTTCAGGAGCACTGGATCTGAAGCTGAAAACTGTGAAGGATGTAATGGTGAAACTCGATCAAATTTTCATGCTTCCATCTGACACCATTTTAGACTTTGAAACGATGGCAGAGATAGAATATCAAGGTCCATTAAATTGCCCTTGCGCATGTGCATTATTACCATGATTTACAATATCCGTTTCTACTTTCCGTTAGGCTACTCAAGAATTCCAGTGTACGAGGGCGAGCGATCGAACGTCGTTGCATTGATAAATGTGCGACAACTCACACTTTTGGACGCCAGTGACAACATTCCTCTTCGCACTATCATGGACTTCTACAAGACCGACTTATTCTTTGTTTTCGAAAATACCCATTTGGATTACATGTTCAAGGCTTTTAGAGAAGGTTTCACTGATTCTTGTTCTTATACTGACAATTAAAAAAAAAACAAAATGTTCAAATGGCATTTAAAAATCCTTAGGGAACCAGGGACACATGGCTTTCGTTCAAAGAGTTAACGACGACGGTCCTGGAGATCCTTACTATGAAACAGTGGGCATGCTTACGATGGAAGATGTCTTGGAGGAAATTCTACAAGCAGATATTCGCGATGAAAATGATGGTATTTTGCCAAAACCTATACTGTTCTTATTGATCGTATTTGTAATGTGTCATGTGTCACAGTACTAATGGCTTTAATAATTAATTTCATTTTTAGTTGGAAAATTAAATGCACGCTCTGGGAATCAAAAACGTCCTGTTCTTGTCCCATTTGCGAATCATAAGAGGCCGAAGAAAATCATTGAAATTCCAGCAACTCTTGCTCTGGCTGCTACTCAGTTTCTAAGCACCTGTAAGTACTTCTCACTTTCCCGTCCTGAAGCAATTGAGTTTTAATGAAGCTGCACGTTAAATTAAATTTTGCTTAAAAAATAAATTCAGCTGTGGACCCGTTCAAGCACGGACTGGTATCCATTTCTATTATTCAACGACTGCTAAAGACTAACGTGGATTTCCGAAAGGCTCCAAAGCGAAAAGGTCGACAACAAGTACCGGAAGTTTTTCTATATGAAAGTGTAAGTTAAATTATATAATAGATAAAAGATCTGCTACTATCATGTATTGCATTTAATGAATCCTATCTTACAAGTCTCACAACTTTGTTTTTAAAAAATTAATTTAGGGGAAGCCTGCAAATTGTTTTATAATGATTTTGGAGGGTCGAGTGCATGTGACAGTTGGGAAGGAGAGACTGATGTATGAAGCGGGTCCCTTTACGGCCTTTGGGAATGACTTTTTGATGACCGACTCCATTGGAAGTACTGCACAAATAACTAGAACGTTTCGCAACATTCAATTTGTCATGTTAGATTACCAAAGATTAAATTAATTACTGCAATTGTGTGAATTTTTAGTTCCGCTACGGGCCAACGCTGCTGGAGAGTCTTCCTTGAATAGCCCTACAGATATCGATTCGATCGAGCGACCATCAATCACATCCGATATGACTGGAAAAGCTACGTTTATTCCTGATTACTCTGTTAAGGTTCTGACCGATGTATTCTTTCTCCGTATCTTACATGACCGTTATCGTCAAGCACTCGCTGCCACTGAGCTAGAGAAATCGTATCTTAATGATCCGAATAAAGCTGTGGATGGGGCGAATTTGCAGGACGAAATAGAAAAGGTCCTGGACACCGGAGAAGAGGATGATGAACCAAAAGAAGACATTACGGATACAAAAATTGGGCCGGAGGTACGTATAACGAGCTTGTTATGAATAAAAAAGTATACAATGTCATGAACATAATACGTTTTATATTTTGCAGCGTCCAAATATTCTGGTGAACGGTAATCTTGATGATCATAGCGGACATAATCACCAAAATGGAGGCTCGACATCCACGGAAACAGACGAAAGCGACAATAAAGACAGCGACCACGACGAAGCCCTTTCTACGGAAGTCACCAAACTATTACTACATAATAATTTGACGTACAGCTAGTTTTGCTGAAGTAGTAATCCGTTTCTTACCTTTATTCATCATCGGTATCGTAAACTTTGCATAGCAAATTATCTATTTGAAATCTATTACTGTTCTTTCTCTGACATAGCGAGGTCTAAACTCTGATTCTCACGATATTTTAGCTGAAACTGTATAAGCTAGAGCCTACAATAACCTTAAACTGACTTTCCAGTTATTCTACATCAAGTCATTTCAACTCAAATCACCTTCTCTTGCAATCATCATCACACTTAACAATTTATAGTCATTTATTATTGTCATATACGTTCCTGATCGGAAGTAAGTGCACGCACACTTCTCTCGAATTCCCTAATTTCTCAGGTAGGGAGAAACCACTACTTTGAGCTCCAACTTTTCCATTCATTGTATTTTGTTCATCGTTACAAGAACAAACAATTTTTTTAGTATTTGTCAGTATTTTGACGTAAATTTCGAAATAACTGGTCGATGGCAGACTACAGCAATTGGGAATTTCCTGTAGCAGTTGATGTGACCAGGTTTACGTCGTACTTAATTGAGTTGGTATAAATATTATATTTTATCGTATATCGTATAAATCGTATCGTATCGTATACACACATCCTATAATCGTATCTCACATTGTCAGTTTTTGTGTAGAATATAAGTCATACATTCTTCATGATAGGTAGTAGTTAGTTAATTTTGAAGACTTCGTAATTTATTACTTTTTCAATGTATTTCGTTAGAATTTATTTATGTAGCTTCGTAACTTACTCGCTTGCCATTTTCAAGGAAGGATGGGAAACTCGAAGTCGTGACAACGAAAGGCTGATCATGAAATTCATTTTTAACTTTTGTCAACGCTGATCTTGTTAGTTTGCATCATCGATTTAACAGTCCCATTCCACAAGTTTCCTTTTGCTTAAGATATTCCAATTTCCCCTAGAAAAGTACAAGGCCAAATTCTTTACATCACCACCACCCTGAAATCGCGCATTAACTTTGTAGTTTACATGTTTTATTCACCACACAAGTGCCAAAACAGAAACAAAACAAGTTTCAGAACTTGCAATTATTCAACTTGTTAGGTCGGTTAAAAAGATTACTTTGTGGGCAAGCGTTAAGGTCAGCAAAACGCGGAAGACAATTCCTTAAATGCAATTCTACCTTTGATAGGGGGCAAGCAAAAATGTAAATAGTAACTTATCAGTCATTATTTCAAAGTTTTAAATAAAGTATTATCTTAGGCAACGCAAGCAATAGTAATTTAAACTATTTTATTTCAAGTTGATTTAAAAAAATCCATTTATCAAACAAGTTCAAGCAATGCAATTGCAGTCTAAAAAATGTAGATGCTTAAGAGCAAGGCTCAGCATTATAATTGTACTAATTAGCAAATATTTGGTTTAGCTTACAGCATTAAAACATTAACGTTTTATTCTAAATTTAGCATAATAATGGCGCTGTATAATACATATTTATATGACGAATTTATTTGTTATAAGCTAGCTGTGATTCATTTGTTATTGTTAAAATGCAACGTGTCTTCTTGGATGTTATGATTATGACCTACATTTAGCTCATGTAAAATTTAGCAACGGTTATTTCGTCAGTAATAGCCTAGAACAAATTGTGAACCATATTTGTTCCTGCCCAGTCATGCCATTTATGACTCTAGTGATTGGCAGTTTTTTTAAAAATTATATGGGGGTACTATCGCCATTTAGGTTTTGCTTAGCTTCTTGTAATCTTACTTGTGGTCCTACGTTTTGTTCATAAAGTTAGGGAAAATTTCAATAATCTATAACTACGTCCATTCTGGCCATCTCTACTAAGTAATTAACTACTAAATTGACTAGACACGTTGGCCATCTTGACTTCTATTAGTAAAGGACAACTTCTGAAGGTCATTTTGCTCAATAGACTATGCAACATTTAATAAAATTCATGCTTTTAATTGGGAGTGACATAAAGGATTGAACATTAGTTTTGCCAAACTGATTCAAATTTGCATAAATTTCTAACAAGCTATAGTAGTAACACTACAGATTTGAAACATCTGTGTTCATCAAATTTTTTATCTACTAATCAATGAAGTATATGTGTAATGTGCCCCGGGCATCACGCAAACTAACGCTAGTAGGTAAGGCAAGGAAATGTGAATGCGAGAAAGAATTCATAATTTAATTGTATGAAAACACAGACGTATATATTCAAACAAAACGAAATTTTTCTGGAAAACTAAAGTTACCTGAACTTAAAGAGTTTGACTTTAAGATTGAGAGTTGAGCGCAGTTAAGTAAAAAAAGTAAAATTATTTCGTTTATTAAATATTATACTCGTAATCCAGGACAGTGATGGTGTGAAGAGAAAAGTCTGCTCACAATCAATGAGAATCATACCATCATCAGACAATTCATCAAGGGATTGATTGACATTATTTGAAGAAGACACTAACACTAATACAAGTTTTAATAAGAATGAATTCATAGACTACGACATAAATATATAATGCACAACGCACTCTATGAAATGTGTATTTAAAAGTTCAAAGAAATTTGTGTTTAGCTTTTATTCGTAACTACCCGGTTTACGTTTTCTCAAGCTTCCGGTTTTGTTTAAGTTAGTTTTACTTTGCATATGATTCAATAGCTAATGTCCATTAACTTTATGTACGCAAACTTACGTAAAATTAAAAACAATTGCTAATTTTAAATTTAAACGAGTTTGGCAGGTCGCTAATATGCACGTTTGCTAAAGTTGTCCACAATACAGACAAATCGACTGATGAACTTGTGTCTCATCACCACAATTTAAGACGAATCTACAAATGCAGTTCGACATTACATTTCAAATCACGACCACAAGCCAAGCCACTTGAAGTCAGAACGACTTTCATTTCAATCATGCTATTTCAATGATGAATTACTGTATTGAATTGTATCATGAATTACTGGTTTCACATTGTGAAATAATTTGTTAATAATTAAAGTTGTCTTTGTGTGTACTTATGTTTTATCTAAAAATATACCAATTACAAATATAATTTCATTCTAGAAGTTTATTCAAACGTAAACATATCATTTAACAATTAATTATAAACAGTATCGGTAAATTAATTCATTTGCATTGACTTTCCTCATTCATTCGTTGAAAAATATATTAAAACTTTTCATATTATCATAATCATCATACATTCTAAATGTGGATTTGCATACATTACAAGCTATGTCGTTGGCTATTCGTAAATGGTGAACAATAATAGTTTGCACTAGTTGAAGAAGTATGTACTTATAAAAGTATACGGAGTTTTAAATTCAAGGCATTCGTCAAGAAAGAACATATATATTGACATTCATAAACGTTCCGTAAGTGTTACATGATCATTCAAAAATCAAAAACATTCGATAAGAGGAGAAAACAAGACAAGATAAATAGAAAATAAGAAAGGCCAATAAAGTTCGCCAATATAAACTTATCGTTAGAAAAAAGAGAGAACTTGATACGAACTGATGGAATGGTTCATCATGTAACTACGTACATTATGTATAGCTACACCTAAATTAATAAAGAAAAATGAACTTTGCGATAAGATTCCGCACACTGTTAATAGCTGATTTGAATCCTATTACCCCTTGACTCAGAAGACGATTTCGCGTATTTTCCGTACTATTGTTTAAAAATGAGTGAATTTCTCCAGTTCGTCTCCTTCCCTTTTTACGATAATATTTGCCTCCTGATTGTTTTGTAGATCAGCGACCTTTTCATCTTTTGGAATGAGGATAACACGCGACATATTGTTTCGGTTCAGCTCCTCCAGCTTTTCTTCTTTCTTTGGATTGTTCTTAATAACGCTGATGTTATTGTTGTCCACTACCAAAACAGTGTCATGCTTATTTTTGGGGGATTCCAATATCAGTTTATTGTTTTCTTCCTTGATCCCGTGTTGTAGTGACTTGGAGCGTTTCTTTATTTGAAAAACAGTGAATTGGTTTCTTGTGTTTGTGATAAATGTATATTCTGTATGAGTTAGTGTAAGAGTGTTAGTTAGTTAGTTTATATGGCGCATTTAGTAGCTTCTTGCCTCACTAATACTCCCGCGGCTGGTGTTTTTCCCCAGGGCCATTGCTTTTTCCTTTGGTTTCCCATCGCAGACCACCTAATTAAAAAACATCACTAGCATCATTCTATTTAAACCTAACGAACTTCGTCATTTTGAACTGCTCTGGCTGCATTTTATCTCACATACCTCGTCCAAGTTTGCACTGTAAAAACAAAAGTAGTTTTTTTTTCAAAATTAAATTCTCCAATACGCAACGAAAATGAAAAATCGTGGGTTGGAAACAAAACTTACTGTAACTGTTCATCAGCCTTTGCATCCGTGTTGGCGGTCGCATCAGTGGTATAAGACTTCTCTAAAAGAGTGGCCTGTTTCGCTGCAATATACATGGAGCGAGATATTTGGAAGTAGGTAACATCCGTAATGGCACGTATGGTATAATCCGGTATATAAGAAGATTGCATTGCTAATTCGGAGAAGCTAGACTGTGACACCTTTCTAGAGAGGACTGGAGTTGAGGGCAGTTCACCTTAAATTCATTTAAGTGTCAATTGTATTTACATGAGTTTAATCCTAAAAATCCCCAAATGCTTGCTAAATTACATACCAACAACTGGGGTTAGACTTTTTGTGCCAAAATAAGAAAATGGCCCGCTTTCAAAGATCAAATTCTCCTTTCCGACTTCAGCGATTACTCTGCCTTCTAAAATCATGATGAAGTAGTCGGCCGGCTTACCCTGTAATTTCAATTTGCTAACTGATATTCTCACTTTTTATGTGTTACATTGTGTATAAAAAATGAATGGCCATGGTTTATTTACGCGCTCATAAAGAATTGTGCTTGGGTCAGTCTTGGAAGTATCCTTATTTTTAATTTTGATATGGAAGTAGATATTTTGCTTAAGCAGCTTTTCTAATACAGTCTTCGAGATTCTCTGGACATTGAATTCTTCAACGGCTGTAAGTGATGCAAAAATCGAAGTGTACTCAAAATTGTAATTAAATTTATCGAATTTGTCTTGTAAAAAATACAAGACTCACCAGTGCTGAGATACTGGAACGCAGCCAGCGTTAAGTGAGGGGAGACCGTTGTACCCTCAGTTTTCAAGTTAGAGATAGCCATGTCGGTTATGGGGCTAACATTCTCGCGCGAATGACGCCTTGTTTCTGAGTCTGCATGCGAGTAACATAAATAAACGTTAAATAAATCGTTATTGACAAATTTCTGAATAGCAAACACAAAAATTACCTCCCCAAACATCAGTTTCATCGTTGATTTCCTCCTGAATCAATTCCTCAATCACGTCTTCCATTGTCACCAGTCCAATAACTTCATAGGTCGGATCTGATTTTTCACCACTTTTGATTCGTTGAACAAAGGCCATGTGACCTTTGTTTCCTATATTCATCGTATCATTGCAATTAATGGTGTTTAAGAAAAATAAATGAATTGTAAAATATGTTACGGTACCTTGTTTAAATACATTGAAGATAACGTTGAGTGTTACATTTTCAAAGACAAAATGACACGGATTACTGTAAAATTCGCAAATCGTCCGAAGAGGCATTTTGTCGTCGGGATCAACAAAAGCAAGGTCTTTCGTGTAAAGCAAAGAAATCACATTACCGCGATGATGTTCATAAACAGGAATACGCGAATATCCTAAAAATAGGAAAAGATAGTATTTAATTTGCTTCACATCTCCCTTACTCCAACTGCTAATTTGATATTGTATAATCTCACCATTATTCATAATATCAGACACTGTCTCGAAGTCCAAGACAGAGTCGATTGGCAGCATGAAAATGTCCTCAAGCTTCGTCATAACATCAGCAACAGTCTTTTGGTTCAGGTCTAGCGCACCAGAAATGATATTCACTTCATCTTTCTCCAAATTCGTCTCACTCTGCGTCAACTAAAGTAATGAAACAGTGGAAATAAATTCATAATAATATTCCTGTTCCAACATTTGCAACGGGAGAATACTTACAAGTACAGTCAAAACAAGTAATAAAACTTACGCGAATCAACTCTTTCAGTCTCGCCCTGTTGTAAACGTTGCCTATCTCCTCTCCCAAAATCTTGTCAAGAATGATACTGATTGGATAACTCATAGGGAAAGTTAGCAACATAAAAATTTTTGTTATCCAAACAGTTTTTGCGCCAACGGCAAGCCCATGTCTGGAGCATACCGCTTGCGGCACAATCTCTCCAAAAATGACAATCCCTAGGGTGGATCCCACCACAGCAACTAAACCGGTGGTGAGGTCATCCAAAAGTATGGTGAGTGTTGCATTGACTAGCACATTTCCTAGAAGAAGGCTGCACAATAAGTAATTCCCATTCTCTCGCAACGGACGTATCTTCTGCGCGTGCCTCTTCTCCTTGTCAGAACCCGCATTCATGATAATTTTCAATTCAGTCCTGTCAATGGCCATTAGACCTAAATTGAGACCAGAGAAAAGTCCTGATAGCGTCAGGAGGAGCACTAGGAGAGCAATGTGGGCCCACAGAGGAAGCCATTTTTGGTAAGTTATGATAGTGAGTGATTCCTCTGATCCTTGGTGAATCCATGGCATTTCTGATAACATCAAGTTTAGAGAGAAAAATTACAATACTTTGTCGTGCGAGCTTATTGATGCTTCATCATATTTTAAATTTGAACTGAACGTTTTATACCCTCATTATCGTGCTCCTTTACGCATAAATAATACTTATGATCACCCTGATTCAAAGGTGGAATTTGTACTATAGCTATTGCTGAAGTCGGAAAAACTTCCTGAAACTAAATGCAAAAAATCCAATCTTACCATTGTAATTTCAATTTCACAAAAAATGAAAAAACCAAAAATGAAATGGAGGATTTACATAGAAATATTTGGTAGAGGTGACATCGTCGCAGTCAGTTTCTCGTCTCCCCTCTTCCCCTACAAATCTAATGATTGTGTTGTTAGTGAATCCACTTCCGAAAAATCGAATTGTAGTTTTGTGATCAGCTAGAATTTTGGACGCCCCTTTCTCATAAGTCACGGGCTTGTTGGAATCCTCAATACGAAGTCCAATAATTTTTGCAGTCACATGCGAAAAAATATTTGCATTAGACTGCGACGACTTCTTTTTAACAACTGGCACGATTTGGGACCCCTCATTTGTCGAGACAGTGCCATTATTTATCACCTCATAAATAACATTTCCATGCTTGACGATAATAGGCGCCTTGTAAGACAGCGGAGCATCAATTGGGATGGTAATTAGCTTGACGTGTGCAGCATCCTTGTCACCTCGAGTTGAATGCGTCAATTCTGATTTCTCACCTCCAGCCTTTGTTGAGCTTCTACTACTACCAATTTTGCCATCGTTGGCATTACTATCACTTTTTTCATAGGAAGGAATTGTGGAAGTCACAGTAGCTGTGGAAGAACTAGTTGTCGATCTTGTAGCGACCGTTGTTGTTGTGGTAGTAGTTATTGAGGACTTATCTGCGGATACTAATGACGATGTTTCATTGTCATTTTTCAATTTGCGCACAGGATCCCTGCTGCTCCTCTCATTACTCGTGGACAGGTCATCCAAGAGAGTTGCCCCGTCCGCTACATGACTAAACAAATAGATCAACAAAAGAACGAAGAATGCGAACGAGCTTGATGGAGTCGAAATCGCCCTTTTCCTCCTCAGATTAGTAGCGATGATGGGGACGGAGCGAGAGTTAGGCTCGCATTGGTATTTTCGATAGCTTTTCGAAGGTTGTGGATGAACCTTCTCTTGCATCTGCTGTTGCGTCTCCTTGTTGAAGCGAGGTTTGTCCACCATGATACCGGACTGAATATGGAGAACAAAGCCGAAGCCCTTAATATAACTGCTCAGTAATTCGTCACCAACGCATTGTACGGATAACATGAAAAACAAAAAGCGAAACAAGCACAGAAAATCCCTATGATATGATAAGGATGATGATGATAATCGTTCGTAATGGTTTCAATGACAAATGTAGTAATTAACTGCGGCAGATATTCTCTGACTGACGCGAATCGACGATTTTTTATGTACTTTTGGAGCAATACAATTCACACGATTATATGGCTCTTATCTCACTCTTTAAAAACCGTTCTTCCTTCCAACTCTCGCTTCCTTTCTCGAGCGTCACTTATAAATGAATCTAAATTGATTGTAACAGTTTGAATTCGTCTTGAAAACAGAAAGAATAGTTCTTTGGGAAAAATTCCGAGTTCTTATTCTAGTACTGTCACTGGAAATAATGCTATATAGATTTCTTGTATCCAACCTTAGTAATGAAATCATTATCACCAATAAAACGTCCAACAAAATTTGATAAAGCGGAAAACTTTACTAAGCCTTCATATGTAACTCATTTAAGATGATGACAGCGAGAGTGTTCCCCGCATTAAAAATGTCTTACGATGACTACAGTATTCGTTGGCACCCAAATAGTGACAGAGCACAGTTTCATTTCTTCTGCAGGTAGCAGCATAACAAAGCCTGCGGTGACACTTCCACTAAAACTTTCAACGAATCGTCTAAAAAATGGCACTACGCTTGAGAGAAATGCAAATGAATCATGATTTCTTTTGTGCATGCCTCTTGTATACACAAAACTCAAAGAACTTTGTTTCTTCTGGAGAAACGAAATGGACTGTGAAGGTCCGTCGCGGACTGTCCAAGTGGAATTAAGCCGCAAATTGTGATCGAGTGAGTATTTATGGGAGCACATGAGTGTAGTGCGGTAGCACTACGGATATCCCAATCAGAGTACATGTGCAGGCATGATTAGTTTAATGCATTGGAGCAGAAGAAATGCACTCATTGTAAGATAAGCCACACACTTTTACACACACCTTTTGTGAAGCAAATGCAAGTTCAAGTCCACTTTTTCTTTCTCAAACAGAAGAGATTCTATGAATGTGACGATGAGGCGAGAGTGTTGATGATCAATGAATAGGACAAAATGAATTGGAATGAGTCAGTCTTTACCAGTAATAGTCAGATCGAAGGGTACTAGCACAATTACGCATACAACTACAGAAAAGATTACAGATTACCACGAACAGCACACTTCGTTCCTATTCTATATAACTAACAGGAAAGCCCACATAGATAATCAACCTATACAAAATATTACAATTACAAATCACGATTTTTAACAGAGGAATCCTAATGCTACTTATTCACTTACTTACTCACTTTCCTACTACTCATACTCATCGTCAGTACGAACTATGATTGTCTTTCTTCTCAATCTTTTTGTCTTTCTTGTGGCGATTCAAAAATTGAAGATATGAGCTTCAACTGCATCGTTAATCATTTACACCTAAGAAAATCCCAGTTTAGAAGATTTAGATTATCTTAACCATGCTTGGGTTGCAAATTAACTAGTATTTAATTTAATGTATGAATCTTCAAGATGGGAATGGATTCATATAGTAGTTCATACATAAATACTACCTAAGTATATAGGTATATTCACTAGTAAAAAATCCTTACTTAATGAAGGTATGTACTTCAAAGAAACGATCAGATCAGGAGCTCAGAAGGCAAAAATTTATAGTTTTTATGCGTAGAGGTAAATAAATAATAAATAAAAGATACTATATTTGTTATTTTCATAATCATAACAAACCCAAAATTAGCTTTAACCTCTACTCTTTGTTCTCATCCATTTTTTTATACTTTGCTCTCATAATATAACTTTTTTATGGAAATGATAAGAGTTTAGCAAAGTTGAAGTTACATTTGTTATGTGACTTGGCTTCCTACAAGAAGAATTAAAGCAGTTGCGTGTTTGTAAAAAAAAAGAGCTCAAGATTTTTACGAATCTCATCCGCATTATAATACATTCTTGTAATGAAATAGACGATAATTTTTATTGCATATACAATATGATATGATGATTATTATGGTAATTGGGGAGCAAGAAAGAGGTAATATGAATTTAAATATTATTAGTGAAGTTGAAGAAGTGAACCTTTTTATCGGGATGCAATGATGCTGCTGCCGCCATTCCTAGGTGATGCAGTTTGCAAGTATATTTGTCCATCATCATACCTAATACCGTAAATCTTGGATTTTTATGCAGATAATTTAAATGCAGCAAAAAGTTTGTATTCTTCAAAAATTAAACTCAATGTCACGACCTCACACTCTCCGTTGCATTCTTTGGAGCAGAAGAGTTGTACAATGACATATGTGACAGAGTCGTCAACTAAAAAGAATGCCAAAGTTTGCATACAGAAATTATAGGAAGCATTTGTCCCCAAATTTGAATAGCTAAAAAAATGTCATTTATGACTTGTAGATGCGACGACAATGATGTATATTCAAGATGTTGAATATAGGATGCTACATTTACGACTCAAATAGAAGCGGACTTAAAGACTATTCTAAATTCTAATCCAAATGGTAAGTGGAGTGATGGTTGTCAAGTTACAGCATCAGCGTCAGTCAAGAACCTTAAGATTTACAAAGATCTTTCCTTACCATTCTCTTGGAATAGTTGAATGAATGGATGTGATTTTTTTTGCTCACACAACGAACAACGCTCGCTAGGTTACGTTTTTAAGCTGCTGCTTGAGATATATGATGGACGAATGGCTCCCTTGTCCTTTCTATCACCAGTAATTTTAAACGGTGGGAAAATTTACGTTAACATAGAGAAACAAATATGAATCAATTGTATTATGTACCTGTTATTTTGAGAACCAATAAAAAGTTTTTTGAGTGAGCGTGCCAGCGTGCGTAGATTTTGCAAAGTTTGTGAAAATAACGTAAGAACTTCTGAAACACTTGTGTCAAGTAGAGAGAGGACAAAGAACTCTAACATTTACTTCAGAAACTAAAGACAACAAAAAAATGTTCTTTGGAAAAAAATCTAATGTTTTTCTGCAAGGTAAAATTGGCCATTATTTGTTGATCATAACTCATCGTCATTAAAGATGAAGTTAGCTTTTGATGCAAGTGTCCAAGGTCTTCAAACATGGCATTAGTCAAAGGAAATGATGTTGTAAAATAATTGCTCAATCTGTCGATTTTTTTGCACAATATAGACAGTTAAATATACATTTTAAATCATTTTAGAAGGCTAAATGGCGGATACAATCAATCGATTCATTCAATAAAAACCAGATACTTCGTGGCGCAACGGCATCGGAGCGTTACACGCCCACCTTGCGAGAGCGAATTAATTAGGTCGCGAAATATATCGACAAGCAAATTAAAATTTATTTTGAATAACTGGTTTTTTCGAAAATTTGTTGCTATTTTTTAAATTATGTAGCCACTACATATTTAATTAATTTTCAATAAATGCCATTTTGTGAGTCGCTGTTTCATTTTGTTCTTTTTTCTTCGCTCAGATTTCCAAACACGCATAAAAGTAAAAAAATATTTACTGAAATAGGTATATAATGTTAACATGATCGACGACCGACCTTATCAAATAAATATTACATTGTGAATGCATTAGTTTATATAATTCTTGATGACAATACGGAGACGATTTCCACGTGCAGTTAAACTAAACAATAACAATACATGGGTGATTGCGATTGATTAAGCTAATGTGAAAATATTAACTTAACCTTGCGACAATGCATGCCGTTAATAAAAAGTAAATTATGTACTTTACATTTTTTACATTATCTTTGAATTATCTCGCAAAAAATCATCATTTTAAATTTTCATTTGTTACATGAAAGGAGTGACCGAAAAGTGTGGTTCAAATACGATGTACCTACAATTAATCTGCTGCACTGTACCTGTCTCCTGCACCACACATTTCTTTGTCGCGCGTCATTTTCTCGTCCTTTCTCTATCTCTGAAAACATGAATGATTTTTCATGATTGCGATACAATTTTCAGATCAGATCAAAGCGGTGCATGAGTTCTCACGAAGAGTGTATTTTTGTTAAACAATAAATAAAACCTTATCAGGACATTTTCGTTAATGACTTATGTTGAAGGTATTATGCATTCATGAATCTCTGTTGTCTTTTCTCATCCCAGTTTAAGCCTACCCCAATTGTTTTACATGAAAGGTGAGTTTTAAGTAGATTAAGATCGGCTCATGTTTTTAGTCGTGATGATTGTGGAAAAAGATTACCGTTTTAGTTACTTTTGTATATTATTGATGCGAAATCGCTGTTTATCGGCGAAGCTTATTTGCAACGATTCGTTTTGACGCGTTGACTGATTAAAAAAATCGCTGCTGCAAACATCACACCACGTAAGCACGGGTGACGATCAGGATTGGATTCAATGGGGTTTTTTTTTCGCATGAGTATGAAATGAACATGATTTTTAAATTTAACTAGTCTTAGTTGGGTGTACGTGTTAATTACATTATGCTTTTGTTTCATAAGAGTAAAAAACGTTGGAATCATTTAACATTACCAATGATGTACTTATTACGCCATCGCAACCCATTGATGAGTAATTTCAACATGATCGACTCTGATTTGTTTGGGTTGGGATGAAATGAAGCGCAGAAATTAATTTGGCGGAGTTTGAAAAATCGATTCTTTTCCGAAAAGAACCAACTATATTTCGCAACTTCGTTTATAAGTACATATAACATGTGATCCTTTTCACATATTATTATTGTTACTTTTTATTAATACAATTACGTCAAAGAATTTTCCATTCGTGGCGTGTTTTTGTATTTCAGTTGGAAACAAAAAGTGCCAATGCCAATACCAAATAAAATCATCATACATACAAAAATATAAAAATTGCCGAACCGAGTCGGACATGTAAGATTTAACCTGTTTATTTTAAAATGTCTCGGCAGATGTTCATTTTTTTCATTCAACTTCATTGCATTTATGACTCAGGAAACTAGTTCGTTTTCGCTGTCCAAAACTTGTGTGCAGTAGAACATTTCAATCAGGAACACTTACGGACGTTGTATTATTACAAGTCAAATCTTGGCCATCTCTGTCTACGTTTTTCATCCATTTGTGATATGATCTACTGTAGGTCTCACACCTGAATGAATGCTAGCTAGCCGTCTGAAAGTGAAAGAAAAAAATGCGGAGCTTCGTAAGTTCAGTTAAATAGATATTGCTTTGATTATGAGTAGATATACAGATACGTGCTAACTATGTAAATGTATACCTCAAATTTAATTGCTAGTAAGAAGCAAATGTATTTTTTTTGCTCGGAAAAGCCTCCGATCCGATTCAGATGGTCCGTAGAATCGACTCGGTAGTAGTGAGCTACAGGTATTCGTTTGTCATTGAAATTATTTTTGCCCATAGCTATTTCAGTGAGAAACAATATTTAAACAACTAGTTTTTAAATCTCATTTATTATGCATGATAGATAACTAATCATGAAGTTGTACTACTGGTCCTGAAACCCACAGTTTAGTAGACATGCTAGAACCTATTTATCTTCATGCCCGGTTTTCATTCAACTTTTTTCTCGAATTTCTAGGATCCTCAAGTCATGTTGATTTGATATTTAAATTATATTGTTTTACATCCAATCCTCATCAAAAACAACTCAAATCGCTGGGACATGCTTTTTAATACATTTTGAGATTTGGAACATTTATGGTTCCTTCTGTGGTCATTTCATGTAAGCAAATCCCACCTTCAAGCAGTCATACAAATGCTATTGGCACACAACGAGAAAAGTAAAAGTATATTATGCATTAAGTATTTAATCACAGCAATTCATTCAAATAAATTGGGCTGAAGAATTCTTTGTTTTGAACACTTGTGCGATGGAGTACGTTTGCAACAATGATGCTGCAGAGTTAAATCGAAGTTTAATCTTGATCATGAATAGTCTGCCAAGCAACGAGACGTCATCGACCCTGTGCTTTTGTTATCAATTAGCTTAGCTGACGTCGACTTGCAAAAACCATTTTTTTGCATGCCGGGTTTGGTGATGCAAGAAATCTGTTTTGTCTTACATATATTGCACAGCACACGTATAAATTAAAATACTTGGTGCGTCATGTTTAGCGATGAAAAATGACAGTTGTTACATCTTAAGAAAGAATGACTTTGATGTCCAACTTATGACTTACGATCTACTACGAATTTGTGGAATGAGCAGTGTAGTCCCAGCATTGGAACCAGACAAAATGGATTCTTGTAACGAACAAGAAGTAATAATAATATTTTAAGCCTGTAACTTATTTCCATAAATCTTTATCTTTGCAACACCAAAATATAAAAAAATCGTAAGAAAATGAAACACCATATATTCTGAAACATATCACCTCGTGCCTTGTTTTGTCCGTCTCGATCCACCGCGTTCTATTTGAAACTTGAAACGCGGCCTGTTCTTTATTTCAGACCCGAGTTCTAAATTGAAAAATTTTTGGTTCAGGCGCAAACAAACATTTACAGGTTAAGTGTATGGCAAACATTCGTACACTAATTAGGTACCTACTCGAAATTGAGGAGTGAATTAATATTTTTGTTCATGTTCAAACAAACGATGATGTTCTGTAGTACCTGTATCAAATAGGTATAGTTCTGTTTACCATACATTCTGTTTTCCACCCGCGTTGTGTTTGTCAATTTGTTTTTTTACCCCTCGCGGTTTATACCAGAATACATGGTATTTTACGTTGATCAGATTATTCGGATATGGAGCTACTCGCAAGTACCGGCAAGTACCGACATTATAATGATTCTAGTAAGAAAATTTTAAGTACAGTTATTCTGACAATAGTCACCACGAGTCATAAATAGGCACGCTGGTATCAATTAACCCATTTCTAATTTCTTCTGAAAACAAATTTATTAGTTTAGTGAAAAGTTTGTCTGGTTGCGCTTTGGGGAATTATCTCATTGGAATTTTTCGTGAATTGTGAATAGTTATTTAGTTATTAGGTTAGGAATCATGAAAACCTATGCTATGTCTAATGCTTAATCTCGTAAAGAATGTCGACATATAAATGAACTCCTTGGAATGTCGGAGCATGGTTATGCATTCATAAAGATTTTCGGTCAAACCTCTTTCATGTATTCCATTAGTTTGAATAGAGTACCGGACGTCATATAAAGTTGCTATTTTCCGATTCGACCAATTTCCTATTTGTTTTGTGTGTAAACATTACATCTGCGGAGAGATTTTTCCGTTCTTGTTGATTTTATTTACATGATCGGACAAGCATAACAGGTGTAGAGCAAGAGGCGATTAAAGTCATTTTCTACCGCGATGAAAAGCGATACAACTCTTTGTTTTACAATAATACAACATTACTGCATCAAACAGAAACCATAACCAAACCTCTTCACATGCATAGTTCCTCAACTTATCATATCATAATTTGTTAATATCTATTACATTTTCTTAAAAGATTACTTTTCTATCATGACTTTTTACACCTACACTATACACAACATTATTTACTTAATTCATGTGAATGAGCATGCATACGTATGGAATTTAACCGCTTCTTATTTTTTGTGTGAAGTTGCAATCAAAACGCATGTCCATCTCACATTTTAAATTGTATCCATATCCGTGTTGCATTCCATCCACTTTTATGTACCTAAAAGTTTGCGAAGAGTTGATGATTTTGCTGCAAATGATAAATCATAGGAAAACATTTTTCAGTTTTTTGAAATATGAATTTAAACTTACAATCTTCTTAACTTCTCTTGTGTAACAGATGTTGTATATGGTATCTGTCTAATTACCAAAAATCACCTTTTATCCCAAACGTAATTTTTGTGTGAAATCTGGTTCATTCATTTAGATAAGGCTGCGTGCATGTTCCATGCATTTAAAAACTAACTGAATTTTGGAGTATGTATTTTATGTGGTCGTGATTGATAATGGAAATGAGAAATTCTAAAGTTCAAGCTAGCTATATGCTTTGTCAACCAGTCAGATTTTTTACTTCTTCTTGAAGCTAATTATCTCAACAAACTTATCCTTCTACTTGATTTGGGTCCTGAAATTTCTGGAATGTATTTTTAAAATTATGTACAGCATCATTGGTGTAAAAACAGCTCTAGGATTCCTGTCATCATTCACGAAAATCATAATCACCTTAATTATTTTAGTTTGAGAAAAATCGTAAATGAAAATGAAAAGTTAGAAGATTCGCATGTTTTTCATGCACTTCTGTATTTTACAGTTGTCTCTGTTGCTCCTCAATTTCGACAGAATCGATTGCATCACTTAATTCCAATGTCAATGTTGGGAAAGAAAAACTGAAAGAAAATTTTATAAAAGTTCATAAACATAACATAATAAGTTCATACATATCAGTTTCATGCTCAGCAGCACGTACACCTTGGCCACAATGTTTCGAGTCAAGGTGGCTGGAGGCTAAAGATAAAAAAAAATTCGTCTAGTGAGAGCAATGCTACAGGTCGTTCATAGCAAGACAAAGTAGTTGAAGTGCATAAAAGTATTTTATGGAAAAAATAATGAATTTTGTTCCAGATTATGTTTTACAACTGCAGACAAAATTTACTATGATGATGCTGACTAACATAAATTTTTCGATACTAGCTGCTTCGTGAAATGCAGGGATGAAGCCCATGACAGCAAAAAACACGTTCCATTCTCTCAACAACATGACCAGATAGTAGATAGATGTAAAAATTTCGGCGACTTCATGGTCTCCAGATAATTTTTCGAGGAAATAAAACCAGTTATGTAGGTAAATAGAGAGCTTAAGTTAAAATTATATGGGTTAAACAGTAATACCTTCACACTTTCAAATTTGTCATCTTTGACGACAGAGACAGTTTACGAATTCCAAAATACTTTTATTTGTTCTTTGATTTAACTTTTTATTAATTTCTCCCAAGTTACAACGGCCATGATTCTTTTTTTGAGTTAATGAGAAATATGAATACAAAACCAAAATCAGTTTTGAGTGTAGCATGGGCGATCTCTAAGAAATCGATGCAGCTTAAAATGCAATTTAAAATTACATTTTATAGCTTCGCGCAGTATGCAGATTTAGCTGGAACAACGGAATATGGTGACAGAAAAATCTATTGCGCTCGCCATCAAGGAACTAGTCAATAGTTAAAATAATTTCCAAATGATAATCTGTCAACTACAAACCAGCGTACTTTAATTCTACCGGAAAGAAGTTACTTGGGAACGAAGTTAAATCCACGTAATTTGTTACAGGTCTCATCTCTATTTCATGTTTGTGCTGATTGAGGGAATTGTCTCATGAAGTCCCAACCACTTGTTCCATATGAGGATTTCAACGAAATTTTCCCAGGTTTTATTCGGCATATCTATGAAGACGCAGTAACTTTAAGCAATCCTTGAAATCTGTACAATAGCCGAATTCTAACCTGTTGTTGAAAACATGCCTTGATCTTGGATGCACTGATGACTTTATAAGCAGATTTAATAACATATTTTGCAATATTTAATACAGACTCTTGCTGATTTCCTATAAGTGTTTCGAAACCTGTCTTTACTTTTTTGCATCAGTAAATGATGAACGCCTTTTTAGTAATTAGTAAACATACGCATACATACGTATGTCGGTGAACTACCTTATTCGTTAAAAAAGGAGGCGTAAACTGAAGCTGAACTATTTATTGAATCTCTTATTGTTATAGGGGCAGATATAAGATAAAATAATCATACACTTGTTTTTTACGCTAGGTTGCGCGCAATCTGCTGTTAATTTTGTTTCATGATGCTTACTCCGTCGCCGCTCTAAAGAAGACGCAGACAGCAGGAACATGATGAAATACACTAAAATTCCATTTTCCATGTTCAGCGTTCTGACTGATAGCATCACAAACCCGCTGAAAAATTAATTGTTTAAGCAGATATATTTCATAAACTATCAACGACCAAATACTTAAATACCCCTCAATCTTAGAATCTTGTAAGGTACATATTATCTCCCGAAAATAACATGAGAGTAAATAAAGCAGGCTGAGCGATGTAATTTGATGCGTGTGCAAAATCTTTGATATATTTTCCTCTCTTTTTAGCCCCCAAAAGATAGAGCATAAATTTTAATTTGCATTGTCAAAGTCAAAGAAAAATGGTTTTTGTCTTAAAAAGTTTATTAATCGCAGTTTTTATTGCATGTGGGGAGCAGTTTAAGTAAAATCTACCTGATCAAAGGTATAGTGATACACAAATCACCAAATTTTTTTCAATTCCTCCTGTTTTGTAATTGGAGATGTTTCACCTTCACTTTTTCTCAGGGAACTCTAATTACCACGGTGGAAAGTAGGAATTTCAATGGCGGACGAAGAAGCAAAAACGGTACAATAGCAAAATTTTACGTCCAGCTTAATCATGATCAGATTGATGAAGCAAGGTGGCACTAGAAGAAGTCTAAATCGCGTATACATTATTTGCGCATACATTTTGATTTGTACCTATAAGTAAACACCCATGAAGAGCAATCTTGATGTGTGATCGCATCACAATCACAGGTAAATGCACCAGCATTTACCCTCCTTATTTATGGGTGAACATACTGAACTGATGAACTCAACTCAACTGAAAGAATTCAAAAATGAACCATTTCATATTTTTTCTCAAGAGTAAATATTAAGATTCCCATTAAAACAAAAGCATCATCCCTCAACTTCCATCTATACAGTAATCTCATCGCATCCTCCTCCTTCAGTTCAGCAGTTTTTGTTCTCGTAGTACATTTCCACAAATATGAAAAATTGTGAATGGAACAAATTGCACAAAACTAGGCGTATATTTGTACTATCGCTTCCACCGCCACCACCACAAGGTAAGGTGTTAACCTGCCTGAGATTCACACACTTTATCATTTTTTTACAATAAATAATAACTTAATTATTATTTCATTATTTTTAGGCTTATGATGGTGATTATGAATAAAAAATGATACATTCACTCTTCAAGCTAGGACAATCAGAGTTAACTGACCGACCAATTCTTTTTTTTATGCTGAAAATTTCTTCTATTGTTCAAATTCATATCGTTCAATCAAATGAAATTTTGCTGCGGGGGTGGTGGTTGGTGGTGGTGATAAGTTTTCAATGAGATATTTGCTTATTTTATTTAAACATGTTCCGTTATTCTCTCTGGGTTGGTAATTGCCATGCGTTTAAATATTAACAGAACTTTAGTTGCCCCGTATCCTTGCTTCTCATAAATCGACCTAGCCCGACCTTGGAGTTTTTGGAATGCTGTTACACTGGACTGATCATTCTAATAGCAGCTTTGTCCATGCCGCATTACGTAAAGGATGCAGTAGCATTGCATTCGCAGAATGAATGAATGATGAATATCAATCAGTAACATGCCGTTACTGCTTTGTACGTGCTTAAGTTAAAAGTAAAAACCTTCAGTCGGCTATTTCAGTTACGATGTTTAGTTTATCTGCTTTATAAGTATACAGGAAGTGATGAAATGGGTAATAGTAGAGTAGGCCTTACGAGAACCTTTTTTACTTACATGAGCAAAATCATATTTCCGTCAAAGCTTTCATCGTGTTGATCTGAGTGGTATAATAAAAATTTCTTCGCCACTTCGGATTAATCTTTTAAGTATGGATCCCTCATTAAATTGAATGATAATGAGATGATAAAAATTACTCATCGATAAATCTTGCGATTAGGTTCTGGACATCTTATACGTCCTTATTTCACTTTAGCATGTAGTAATAATACAATACACCTGCCTAAATTAAGTAAAGATACAATGGGGGAACAATTTATTAACTTGATAAACTCTCAAATATTTTCTGGTTAACTCTCCGATGAGCCATCCTAAAAGTCTAGTTTAGTTTAATACACTGGTAATGACCAAAAATACTTCTTAATCTATTGATAAAATCAACTTCCTTGTTCAGATATAATAAAAATAAACTGTCTTTGTTCTAAGAGCCAGGTAAATGTCTTTTCAGCCAAAAGAGAGGAAAATTTGACCAATATCTCAATTTTAACTAACTAAGCATCAAATGAAAAATATCTTTCCAGCAGAAAAAGGAGAGGAAAGAATTAACGCATCACATATCATTCCAATTAGGCAGTGTACAGGTGTTACAGCGATCAGGAATGTGAGTATGCCTATAACATAATGTTATGATGATGTGAGCTTAATAAATTAAAAGAGGATTTTTTACAGTTTAATTTTGCATAGGTACTCTCTTATTTCACTCAACTCAAGCATGACGAGAAGTGCAATTGAACGTAACGTATGGCCAATATAAATCAGGATTGTAAGAAATGTGCAAGAAATTTAATCTTATCTTCCCACCACCACCACCACCGTTTGCGAGTAAGGTGCAGATGCACACTCGCACACTTTGTGGTTCATTTTTTTTGTTGTTGTGATTAAGCAATAGTGTCTGGACGCATGGTTGATCATGATCTGATCATTTCCAGTTTCTGTTGTTACATTCTTTCCTATTTCTCTGCTTTTTTACGTTTGTTCCGGAAAGTTTTTTATGATGAATTCTGACGAAATACCTAATCTCCAAATTTTACGTCTTTTCCTGTTTTGATAGTCATACTTTATGTTTATTGCATGGCATACAGGTCTTCATAAGTAGGTTTTACGAAGCCTTGATCCGAACTGCTTTTGTGTACATTAAGATTCGGTTGAAATTCCTTCCGTCCAAGCTCATATTTGTAATGGTTCACTTACTTTTACTCAACGAAACCGTTAGTCACAATAAATATAGCTATCTGAAATAAATTAAGTACATATTGCGTCTCTAACTCATGCGTTTTTTTTCTTCTAAATTGTCACTCGTAAGCCTCGTAATGCAATGCCAATGGTTCCGCAATAAAATGATGAAATTGAAGAAGTTTTAAGTCAACGGCCTTTCTCGACGATTTTCAGTTCACAGAATCGTTTTGTAATTTCTGCCCTTCTGTATTTTATATTGCTTTGTAATCGTTATCACATCACATATCACAGACTCTCAAAGAAAACAGAATCATACGCCTCAACTACATAAGTCAAAGTATCCATTATGGTTTTATTATCAATTGTGGATTACAACTGGATTATTTACAAAGTTTGACTGACATGTCTTTTGACATTTTTCTAGAACATTTGCGTGGTGAGTCAGGAGGAGGACTTTCCAAACATGACAAAATTAGAAAGAACTCGTTTGCATGTGTGGTGCATACATCCCAGCTTTGTCCTTTGCCTAATTGCCTGAAAACAAGCGATCTACTTACAATTACACAAAGTCTCTAAAAATCTTTCCGATTCCGATGCAAAGCATCATTATTCTTAAAAGACTTACTATTGCATATCTCATCATCATCATCATCACATAATCATGCAAATGGGGAATCGTATTGGGATTCATTTTGAAAGGCATACTTTTCCCCAAGTAAAAAACTTCTTATCTTGTCTTAGCATTCTCAACCAAACAAAATTATTTTTTCAAGTCTCATTAAATATTTTTCCATCGAAAAAAAATAAAATACCCAAAAGAAAAAGTGTTTTGCACGCTACTTTGCTGTTGCACAGATAAAGTAATTATGTTGTGATACCATTCACCAAGCTCTAAATATAGTAGAAGTAGTCAGTCATAAAAACATTTAAACTTGTTTCATACACTGTGCTCATCATCTTCCTCTGTAGTGGTGATGATGAGGCTGATTTGTTAAACTTCGTTAAATTATTACTAATAATGATCACACAAAATGCGGACGCGGACCTGTGTGTCTTTCTTCCTAAATGCAAACTACAGCGAACAACCTGATGATGACTTGACTTACCAATTTCACCTATCATAGTTCACGTTCGTGGAAAACTACACGCAACGGCCAGGGATAGGTATAGACGTTTCTTGTCTTAAACTTCTTATGCGACGAAGACGACACACATTACTTCATTTCGTCAATCGAGAAGAAGATCACCATCATCGTCATCATCATCACCATCTTCAAGAATGTCATACTAATTATGCTTGAAGTCGCTTAAAAGTATTTTTGTTTTTCCCTTAGCACAAAATAAGTTATCAAATGGCAGTGTTAACGCATCATGCTTTCTGCATTTTAAAATGTCTTTACCTTTACTTGCTTTATTCAGAATCTTCAGTTTTACTCACCCATTTGTTCACTCTGTTTAGAGACAAGGGATAGGAAGGACTGGATTCGATTGAAGGCTTTCTAAAGAAACAAGGATTTCCATGCTCCACTTATCTAAATCAGTACTATTCAGTCCTTTTCGTCAATAGAATTTGTGATATACTTAAGATTAGCGATTGCTTCCAGTATCACATACATTTGCATTAATAACTACTTCATTCATGTGCTGCCACTCTTATTCGATGAAATTTTCAAAGCTCATTTCAAGTCTTGTTATAGGGAGTTATTTTTTCAGGTTTTCTTTCCCAATAATAATAATTTGAAACTAGCTTTCCATGATATTTCAATTCCTAGTCACATAATATTAAAAGTTGAAGTCAGCGATATTTTTAAAAATACTTATGCTACTTTATTTTAAAGAAATTCTAAAACAGTGATAGATAGTGACAAAAGTTATTAAAGGGGGCCGATTTTCCAGAATGTTTTTTTCTTTTCGTTCACGTGCATATTGATGAGTTCGGTTATGAAAACTGTGCCAATTCCAAAATGTATGTTTTTTAACAGGTGAATATACTTAGATAATCATAAAGAAATTAAGAACGCATCCATTACTTTTTTTGGAGATTGAAGACAAATAGACTAAACAAATACATGCATTTTTACTTTATGCATTTGCTTAATCACTACCACGACCACCACCACCCTGGCCTGGTTCATGCCACGCTCAGGTAGATTCGGTGCCAGTGCTAATTAAGGTGCAAATTTTTTTCTGTGCTACAGCAAATTTCGAGAATTCCTCTAAACTTCCAAAACGGTATTTTTTACCACTACTGTTCCTTGAAAATGAATTGGATAATAGCTAGTTCAGTGGAAAATCTAATAGCAAGTGTAAGTGCTAATACGTACATGACGTTCTGAGTAAGGAGGAGAATAAGCAAGGCACCCCTTTTGAGTTTTGCCAACAGAGTGAGTAGTAATAGTGATTGTGCTAATATATAGTCAAAATAGAAGAAAAATCCTGTCTCCAAAGTAAAAGTCGGAATACAAACGCGTGTAGATTAATAATAAAAAGTATAAGGTTGTTGAAAAATTCTGTTCAGTTATAATATGAGCCGACTGATTTTAGTACTGCTTCTATTGGATATAATTGATGGGAATGCAATCCCGCGTGTGACGCCTTTTCTCCGGTCGGCCGTTCGTAGGGACGCAGGTGCTAACGGCGATCGAGACTCAGATGCAAACACTAGTCATCATTTTGCATTACCTTCACTGTTGTCAAGGGCTTTCTTATATCATGTAGATCGTGAGACAGCTACAGATCACAGTCAACCGGAATCAACTCAGGTAAGCTTTACGGGGCAACCGGCTACAACTAGTACAACAGCTTCTTATGCAGATTTCAAAAGCAACCAAGGAGTCGAAACAACGACATCAGCCACCAATGGAAAGGACGATAATCACAATGGTCATCATCGCCGGTCAAAGTCACGTGGAGATGGTAAATGATAATATATAGTAATACATAATTTGCGATTTAATTCCATTCAGGTTCCGTCTCTAATTTTATTAGACGAACGATTTTGTATGTTAATTTTTAATGAATGGGGGCTTTCATTTTAGGAAAGGAGAAACATGTCGAATCCCGTGATGGATCTCACGTTGTACCAACATCCGGTTTCCAAATTGAAGTGCCACCTGAGGAGCCGAAAGTCTTTAATGCTTCTACTGCATTCATCATAGGCCTCCGAATCGAGGTAAGGCAATTTTTTATTCGAGATTCCTAATATTTTGGGTAGCGATTTGCGAATGATGACATATTTCATAATAATTTATTTCGTAACTATCATGTTAGGCAGTTGATAAAGGCGTGAATTATGAGCAGAACGGAGTCTCGGCCATTTTGGCATATAATCTTGTGCCCATCCGTTTATTTGGACAGCATTTTACGAATCAAACCATCATCAAATTTGTGAAGGATGTAAGGTCCAGAGGAACGGAATGTGATGGAACAGATGCAACTGAAGAATATCCAGTACAACAAATATAATTTATTATTAATATGGTCAAAACTTTGAATGGAGTATACAGTTAGATATTTATATTATGAATACATCAATTTTGTTTACAACTTTTTAAGGTATCTCACATTGGCCCAAATGGAGCTTCAGCAATTCTTGAAGCATCCTTTGCAATTAACCAAGCCGAAGAGTTTTTCTTTATTTGTGTGCGAGAAAATAATACAGGTTCGTATACAATTAAAGTGAAGACAATATTATTGTCAAAGTATCAGATAATGCGCATATATTAGTTATGTATATCATTCGCTGTTTTATTAAATGCAGATATGCCATGGGTTCATCAGGGGTCAGACCCGTGGATAACGATAAAGGCTTACGAAAGGCTTCTTCCATTATGGCTTAACATGGTAGTAATAGCTCTACTTCTCATGCTGTCTGGAGCTATAAAGTAGTGCTTAAATAGTTAGTGTAGCATTGCTTTACTATTCACATTTTAAACTTAAACTCATATACAATTTGATGACTTAATATAGATAACCATCGAGCATAATGATTTAGAGGCTGATGAAGTTAATATCATTTCCGGGGCTTTGGAGCTGAAAAAGAAAACCGTTGAGGATATCATGACAAGACTAGAAGATATTTTTATGCTACCTTTGGACGGGCAGTTAGATTTTGAGACGTTAAACGAAATTAGAAAGCAAGGTAAAGAGTAAAGAACCTATTAAGAATTCCAAGAATTGACGATTTAAAAAGTCATTGTCTTACTAAAGAGGAAAATGGTTGGAATTTTACAGGCTACTCAAGAATACCCATTTACGATGGCGAGAGAAAAAATATTATCACCATTTTGTACACTAAAGACCTAATGTTTGTAGATCCAGACGACAGAATTCCGTTGAAAACACTGGCGCAGTTTTACAACAATACGTGCTTTTACGTGTTTTCAGACACCACTCTCGATGTTGTTTTCAAAGAATTTAAAGAATGTAGGGATTTAGAATTTAATTTATTTCATTAATCTGCAAGGCGATTAATGCGTCAAATACGAGATGACAGGAATAAATTTTCTAATGAATTTCAGCTCAAAGAGGCCACATGGCACTTGTTCAAAAAATCCATACCGCCAGCACTGACCGTGACCCCTTCTGCGAAACAACTGGACTTGTCACTTTGGAAGACGTGATTGAAGAATTGATTCAAGCTGAAATAGTCGACGAGACAGATGTGTGGATGGACAATAGAAGCAAAAAGAGAGCAAAGCAAAATCATACCAAAGATTTTTCCAAATTCGTTGAAATACGGAATAGTCAAAAGACGATTTACATCTCTCCTCAATTGGCTCTGGCAGCTTTTCAGTTTTTGAGCACAGGTAAAAAGCATTTTCAGAATTATTAGTTTCTTAGCAATGAATAGAATCATCATTTGTTACTAAACCATATTTCTTTGCGTCTTACATTTCAGGTGTCGAACCCTTCCGTGTAAGCTTCATTTCAGAAGGGGTCCTTCATAAAATTTTAAAGAAAAATGTTTTGTTTAAAATTCGCGGAACAAAGGACCTCAAGCCCTGCTACCTATACGAACAGGTTTGCCACTTTTCAGCAAATGAGTTTTGACGCATAAAAAAGTAATAATATCTGTCCATCTAAAATACGATTGGAATTCTCAGGGGAAAGCTACGGACTCTTTCACACTGATTTTGGAAGGAAGGGTAGAAGTAACCGTCGGTAAAGAGGGTCTACATTATGAGGCCGGACCCTTTGCATACTTTGCAGTACCAGCTTTAATGCTTCGTAAGCCCAACAAAAACTTATTATTCGAGTTTATTATTTATTTATTAATCATGATGATACTAAATTCCAAACTTGTTTTATCGTAATGTGTTTTAAATTTTCCGTGACAACTTAAGATGGTGATAGCAATTTTGCTCCGGACTACTCTGTCAAAGCTACTGGAGACCTTATAATTCTTCGTATTCGACGTGCTCTGTACCAAGCTGCCGTCCAAGCTACAATCCTTGAAAGGGCCAAGAAATCGCCTGGCGGAACTGAATTAGGTCATGACGCATGCATCGAAAAACAAATTGAAGATGTGAGTCAGCATTAAATAATACCACGTAAAATTTGAATTGAGCTGTTATTGACCGGTCCATTTTTTTACTCTCAGGTTCTTGGAACTCCGGAAACAGAGAATGCAATTGACCCGGAAAAGATATTGAATGAACTTGAAAGTAGCGATGACAGTGAAAGTAGCAAGGCACGAAGTCAAAGCACAACCTCAACAGAGGCATAAAATATTCCCTGCTAAATTGCTACGCGAAATACGGTTGCAATTTTCTATTAAAATCTGACTTTAGATTATAAGAACACTTTTACATTATTTCTTCTTTTCTCTACACTATAAAATGGCTTTAGAATTTAAAACTGTATTTTACAGCAAGAATTATTGTAAAAAGCGATTTGGAATTCATGAAAACGGTTAGGTTCAAAACGAAGCAAAAACTTTTAGTTGAAAATTTTGCATTGACTTGTCACACGCACTATATATCTCTATTTTGAAGAACAACATGAATTTCTTTGAATAAAATGAATTTGTATATAATAAATAGAGTAGCGCTCTGATTTTAAGACATTAGTGACATTTAACATGAATGTACATACTGTAATTTAAGAAACAAAGTATAAAAAAATCAGGAAGTGTGAACGGATTCCAAATCTCACAATCAAAAGTTAGAACTAGCATAAAAAAATATTGCGAACATGTTAATATTAAAACACTTGTGCAAAAAATTTGTTGCCAAAATTTTCATAACGTATCCCGAACTAGTCCCCAATGATTTTATTTAAGCTTAGTAATTTAAGCTTAATTCAGTAATTTGTTTAATAATTTTCGTCTGTGACTGACTCTTCTATTTCTATTATGTCAAACTTTTCTAATTGTATACCACATATACCTAAATGCGCACTTGATCTTTGTATAATGATAAGTTATGAACTATAAAAATAAAAATTTGATTACGTCTACGTAGTATCTGATTCTGATTTCATTTATTTACAGTTTTGACATTTGTGTTAACATAAAACGTTGTTTCCAGTAAAAATAACACATGTAAGATGTAATGCATAAAAACAGATTCGGTTCCAGTGAATTGAATAGACTCACAATCAGTCATTAAAAATGTTATAGAGTATTAACTTCTAGCGAATTAGGGATTCAACTGTTTTTCCAATAATCTGAATCGATTCCTCCAACTCTTCCTTGTTGATGACAAGTGGTGGTGCGAGCCTTATTATGTCTCCATGAGTAGGTTTCGCAAGCAATCCATTCTCCTTGAGTCGAACGCAAACATCCCAAGCATCGAATTCTATGAAAAGAAAATATTATTTATTTTACAATAAATCATCATTGTCTGTATATATTCTAACACTTAGCAAAAATGATTAGGGATTATTAAGGAATAGAAAAATTTAGGCACCACAGGACCACAGCTATTTTTAACGAAAAAATGATTTATGGGACAGGATGAAAATTCAGAAATTTTGAATAAAAGTTTAATTCATTCAACCGCCCCCAACTCATAAATTGTCAAGTGGGCTATTTTCATGCAAATGATAGAGCCCATTATGTACGTGAAAAACTTGCAATTCATTCATTACCTTTGCTAATAACAACGGCATTAAGGAGCCCCTTGCCACGAACTAGCTTCACGACCTGAGAGGGTAATTTACTCAACTCCTTTCGCAAAATTTCTCCCAACTTATCCGCATTTTCTGCGAGATGCTCCTCCTCCATTACATCGAGAGCTGCCATTGCAACCTTACAAGCCAGTGGATTACCCCCGTACGTTGAGCCATGTTCACCTGGTTTGATGCAAAGCATGATGTGGTCGTCAGCGAGGACAGCAGATACCTTATAGATTTATAAATTCCCATCCGTCATCATATCTTGATTCACTTTCACATAAATTTTACAAATAAATAAAAAAAATTGTTTGTGAATCTTACGGGAAAAACTCCACCAGACAAAGCCTTTCCAAGAATCAAAATGTCGGGGCGGACGTCTTCATGATCACAGGCCAGTCTCCTGCCCGTTCGAGCAAGGCCAGTTTGTACTTCATCCGCGATAAAAAGAACATTGTTCTTTGTGCATATATCACGAACACCTTTGAGATAACCATCATGTGGTACTACCACTCCAGCCTCTCCTTGAATTGGCTCCACCATAAATGCGCAGACTGTGGGGTCTTTTGCGGCTTCCTTTCAAATTTTAAAGTAAAAACAAATGAAGACATGTTTTATTTAAAAGCATAGCATATACATACCGTATATTCTGATATAGAACGCCCCGCGTTCTATTCAAAATCTTGCTCTCAACCCCCGCGTTCTATATCAGACCCGCGCTCTATTTCATACCCGCGTTCTATTCATTTATTAAAGACAATGGGTCAGACAATTACTAGATCGAAGTAATTTATTTACATTTTATACCAAACTCGTAGTCTAATTGGATGCCTAAACCAAATAAAAGGCAGTAAATAGATTCTATTGGTGTTTCTGAACAAAATCATGTAGTTATTGGTGTGTATTATGGTGTGCAGGTGCTAAGTAGGGAGCCATGGTCATTATGCTTTCTGTTTTACCCCATATACATACCGTATATTCTGATATAGAACGCCCCGCGTTCTATTCAAAATCTTGCTCTCAACCCCCGCGTTCTATTTCAGACTCGCGCTCTATACCAGACCCGCGTTCTATTCATTTTATCTCCTTCGACCCCTCGCGTTCTATATCAGACCCGCGCTCTATTTAAACCCCGCGGTCTAAATCAGAATATACGGTATGCATGAAAGTGATGGTGCCTCAAATTATTAGACACTTCCCCCCAAAGTTTTCAAACTAAAACACATTCAGATATAGAGTCCATCGCTTGTCAAAACGTTTCAGAGTGACCTTGAATTCTCAAGTTTACACATGCCTTACTTAAAGCGAATATTTTTGCCCAATGACTATGTGGATGAAAATCATAGTCATCATGAGTTTATAACTTTTTCTTCTATTCATATTGAACATGAACGATAGTGAGCGATTTAAGTTGCAAACAAGTTTTCTCTTCACGAATTCCATAGGTAGCTCTCAGAATAGATATGTATGATTTAAGAGTCATCATGGAATATTTTTGCATAATCTTTATGACCTTTCAATTGAGGTTGTCCGTACGTTACATAATTTTAGTCCAGAAGACACGATAAGAAGCGGAAGGTTATAAAGAGTTTTAAAATGGTTTTTGACAGAATGCATTAAATTTCTTATCGGAGGTCAACAATTTTCTTACATAATGACACCGTCCTTGTAAAAAAAACAGAAAAGCAAATGGGACCAACTAACATGTCAGCATGTAAGTAACATAAAAAAAGCTTCTGTTTTTCCAGAATGAATCTGGGAGTGTTGGAATATGAATATGATTTATACGTCGGCAGAATATTGTACGTGATCGTGATGTTTATGATTAAAATGAAAAAAAAAAAAATGGCATGACTTTGTAAATTTTTAATGAAAAATAAACTACCTCCAATGCAGCCAAATCATTGTAGGGAATGATTTTGAAGCCAGGCATAAAGGGTCCAAAGCCTTCGTAAGAAGATGGATCCGTCGATGCGGAAATTGCGGAGAGTGTCCTACCCCAAAAGTTTCCCTCAACGAAAATTATTTTTGCTTGGTTATTAGGGATTCCTTTTTTGGAATAGCCCCATTTTCTCGCTAGTTTGCAGGCAGTCTCACCTCCTTCGACACCTGAAAGCCATAAGAAAAACATCACAGCCTTTTAATTACACTAATTAATATAAATTGGATTGAGGCTAAAAAAAACTTGTCTAATTTTATTGTTTACAAGAGCATAAATCATTTACAAAAAAAAGTAATTAAGCTCGTTCAAGGTTACTATATGGAATCGTCAAAGGCGTTTTTTAGATGTTTATTTTCTTACCTGTGTTCATGGGGAGAACTTTGTCATATCCGAAAAGCTTGGTGATGTATTCCTCATATTCCCCAAGCACATCAGAGTAGAAGGCCCGTGACGTAAGTGTCAAAACATCAGCTTGTTCCTTGAGCGCATCCAAGATTTTTGGATGACAGTGACCTTGGTTCACTGCGGAGTAGGCACTGAGAAAGTCATAATATTTACGACCTTCTACGTCCCACACGTACACACCTAAATATTATAAATAAATAACATCTTCTGTCACTTCATTTTCATTCTCGTAATAACGACGCGGTTCTCTCTCTTGAATAATTAAACTCGTTAGCGAATGACGCTCCCGAAACACAAACAGAAAATAAGATGGAGAAATAGATGATGATGACACTGGTACAATCTTGAGTCAGCTCTTTTAAGGAAATAAAGTTCATGAGGATAAAAAATACTGATAATTTGCAAATTATCACCTTTTCCGCGACAAAGGGCGACAGGAAGTGGATGGTAATTGTGGGCACCGTATTTGTCCTCCCTATCAAAAATTTGTTGGCTCGAAACACCTCCAACTACAGATGGGTTTGCCATGGTGGCTTTGCTCCGAGTGTGTTGTTGCATGTGAGCAATTTCAATGTTAAGAAGTGCTCGGAGTTTTGATACAGCCCGCATCTTCGTAGAACTTCGGAAGCCAAAAAAGTCACCGAATTTGATTCAGCAGATGAAAGTGGATAAATTATTTTTCATGGATTGCAGTTAATCAACTCTAAAAAATGACAAGAACCCGGAGAGAATCTTTGCATGGTTACTTTGCCGTGATTTTCAAGCAAATGAACTTGTTATCATGAAGTGTTCTGACATTTATATATAAATTCAGAAGAAGAAGGGAATAAAACATGTCATTTCATCCCCGAGAGCTTGATGTAAATTTTTTTTTATCTGAGATAAGACTCCATGAATGGTTATTTAATGAGTAATATGGGACCCATATTATGGGTATGCATAATATGTGGATGTTCTCGTTCAACGATATCTCAGCTTAACAGTTTTAAAGTTTTTCTTTCATTTGCTTGAGAGGAGACTGAGAGATATGATAAAATTGATAAAGCATTCATTTCATAAGACTAATGATTAGTCAGTATAAGTTGAAAACGCGTTAGTTTTAACACCTCACCATTTAGCTTAACCCCACTTATTAGAGAGGGTACTCTTTGTTGTTTGTTCAAAAATGGTTTTTTAACCCTGGAATGGAAAACAACTTTGCGGAACCTTGAAACAAAAACCTTTTCTTTGAAAGAAAAGAAAACTGAAACGACTGCATGCTGACTTCATTAGCTTGCTTTTCCATCCCATATTGTCTTTGTCTATCTAAATTAAGCACCTTGCAGCTTAAAAAGTACGTACGACGTCACTATTATTATACACATATCGACTTTCAATTGAACCATACGTTTAGTCATTTGAGGTGATGATGATAAATGAGAGACAGATTAGTATATCATGATTGTACGCACTCACTGCTACTATACTGCTGATAAAATAAGGTAACATCAATTCCGTATGAAATTGCTATTTGTATTTGTCCTTCAGTCAGAAAGCACCAGACTCCGACCCATCCGGAGTCGTTTGTTTGTTTGGTCATCATCATCATCAATAGATTGTATTAAAAATAACTAAATTTCAAGTTTCATTAAAAAATGAAATGAAGTCATTTTGGTTGGTGTTGTAACTTGAGGTTAATCCTATTGTTCTAAAAACATGTTTGAAGCTGAGATCATGTTTAATTTATCCTCCTTGCTTGAACTTGAACACAAAAAGATGATCGACACAAAAGATTTGTCAAAAAGTAACTGAAAATATGTACATGTTTAAAATGAAATATGAAATATTAAAGATATGCATAACTTCATGAAGAATGGAAACCTTTTTTTTGTTAATCCATTTATTTTTAGATACTGTATAATATTCCATGGGTTATCTCACATTGTCCGTAGAAAATGATAAATTTTAAATTATCAATTATTGATTGATTACTTATTATGGCTGTATGATTAATAAAGAGTACGTTAAATAATCCGGATTAAAATTGATTTATTGGCCAAAGTTTTATTTCATTTGTCCATTACATAATAAAATATTTATTTGACCACACACCTTGAAATCTCTAACTACAAAAATGTATCATCTTAGATCGTATGAAAACATCCATTCACTTGTGCATATCTTGATAAAAATAAAACCACCTTTGTCACGTTCACTTTAAGCAGGGCGTGTTTCATGTGTTTTATTCAGACACATAAATCACATAAATACATATGAATATTATTAATTTAAAAAAATGATAAATAAAAAAGTGACAAAAATTATTTCCCATACCGGGAGTCGAACCCGGGCCTGCTGGGTGAAAGCCAGCTATCCTAGCCGTTAGACCATATGGGACTAGTTGGTTAGCTACGTTTCATAAATCTATGTGGACTGAAGAGATGAGGGTCAAACTACACAGAAATGCATGCTCTTGTGGCTGTGGCGCATAAAAAACATTCATCTACCGTGTGTGTGTGTGCTTTAGATCTCTGCTGCTGATAAAAAACGCGAATTTGGAGGAAAATGCATGGAATGATGATGATGGAAGAGAAGCATGACTTTGCTTTGATCTTATGTACTTACTTGTACTACTGATATTTTGCAAGTCAAAGAAAATGGGAACTACATTGCAAATTGCTTAATATTCTTTCTTCTATTTGCTATACACGCATGGAAGTTACATGTCTCAATGGATCACATATTGTTTATCATTATCGCAAAAAATTATCATTTTGTGAAGAGTAAAATCTAGTGTATTTTAAAGTGTTGTCAACGTAAACAATGAAGTATGTATTAGCATATTAATAAAACGCATGATTTATGCTGGTCTTGGTAATTAAAAGTCACACCTTCTCCTTTGTTATTATTTTATCAATTCAGCCGGTCAGAAACAACTAAAAGTAACCAGAAGCCGACGAAATCGTCGTCTATTGTTATGTTCCTCATCCACCCATACTAGAGCTATTCTTTTTGCCTGTCATTTCACACGCCTAGGAATTTTTTCTTGAGGTAAAAAAACCCATTCATTTACATTATTTTAGTTCCCAAAAAAGTGAACATTTTCAAGGATTGTCGAAAGGGAGTGTGTGCTTTAAAAAGAAAATGAAGTTGATACATTGATTTCAAACGGGCGTTTTCAAATTCGATCACCGATCCACCATATGCAATCGATTCATTCCAGTGAAGCTATTCTCGAGATGGAGAAATTTGAATTGCCTTATTAATATATTGTGATGCTATTTTGATCTCTAGAATAGTTGCATACATGGTTGTATTTCCTTTTGACATTGATTTGACATTCCTGGTTTCATTGGTTTCTAACTACGATATATTCAAATCCAAACCATCTTACCTGAAGGCCAGAAAACTTCTCTGAAGTTTGTCCAGCCACACACAAGTCTTACGGTCATTCACAAAATAAATACTTTGCTTGACTTTTAACTTGGTTAATTATTTGTATTAGAAGCATTGTATTAAAATCAGAATCATTAACTCATGTTAATAATGTTACTTTTTTGTGACCAGCTAATCCTTTATTTGTCGGTTCAAGCATGAATTAAATTAAAATTATCAAGCAACATTTTATAATTTTGCTATTGTATGTTCCATACCGCTCCAATAAAATTTTATGAGGGTTCCGTACAGAGTTCATACTTGAAAACATCATTGGGTGTGTGTGCCTCTTGCTGGATGTAAATATAGTCCAAGTAAAATTATGTTTTTTGTTATTATTTCATATTTACAAAAAAATGAGTCACGATATAATTTTGAACTTAAAAGTGGAAGAACAATCATGAATATTTTATCTCATTCAATTTAAAAAATATGTACACAAATACCATATCTTAAAACTCAAGAAATGTGAAAGTCAACTGGACAATGTGGACTGTAAAATTTAGTGGAATGTTCCTTGTTTACTCCACTCCCGGTTTAGCTCACGAATAGAAAGATTAAATAGCTGCTGTGACGGATTGTTAAGCTCATGTTACATTTCAAATTGTCTGTAATGCCATGCTAAGAATTTGCGTTTCTCCTCGCAATGCAATGCCGGACGGGCAGACATTCTGTCATTTCTCGACGTCTAGTCTCTGGCCTGGCCTGACTAGTAAAGTAACAAAGAGATTGATGCATAGCATCTGCTCAAATTGCTTAAGTCTTTGAGCGTAGTAATTTTTTATGCGTATGTAAAACAGGAAGGGAAGAAGACCATAATCGGAAGATTATGCATGCTTCAGGTGAGATGATGTGATTTGTGCACGCACGCACTTTTTAGTACTAAACAATTCTTGCGCTTTTCATCCATCTTGGCATTGTGCTTGATTCATGAATAACTAATACGCTTTTTTGATTCTCAGTTCTTATTATAAATTACAACTGGTAGGTATATAAAGGAAGACGAGAATCATTTCCTTCCTTGTCTAAATCTGCCAAAAGTGACTCGGACTCTGAGCGCAAAGAGATATGGCACAGTCATAGTCAGGTTTTAAACAGATTTCCAAAAAAGGAAAAATTGCATCAGCTTAAGTTGGTAGCCGAGAGAGCAGAGCCTTTTAAGTCAAGTTTGAAATAGTATGCTCTCTCTGTCTCTCCCTCACACAGACACACACACAATTAGACAGAGACCAAAGTAAAATTTACAATCGTAGAGAGAGAAGAATTCAATCCTTCCTGGTTTCCAGCAGCGGAGAGAGTCGATGTAAACGAGAACACGAGAGCAGTTGCCCTTTCCAACTTATTTGGCTATGAACTGTCAATGGCACGAGGTATTTTATCATAATCATACTGTCAATGCAGACCTCTGATTACATTTATCATAATCAGAAATGAAAAGGATATCATATTATTTTGTGCGTTACATACGGTAGATTTTCAGACGTAACAGATAATTCGTTTGAATTAGAATTCAACACGATACTCTTCCTACACTGACTCGCCTGACTGCCTGACGAAACAAAAATTGTCATCCAGAAATATGCTGCAGAGAAAGGGGCCTGATGCAAATGTCTCCGACGTTTTATTTTCAAGTGTGGCATGTTTCTCCATAATATAATAATATCCAAAATGCATGAGACAATAAAGCCTGCTACTCTTCTTGTCTGTAATATAACTGACCATGTCAGGAATATGAGGACGAAAGAAATGCACATCATTCTTATGATGATTATTATTACAATGATTATTTTTATTAATGTTATGTGATATGGAAGGGAAAAAAATCTTCCCTTTATGACAAGGACGCATTATTTTTTCCAACATTTTACAGTTGTCCTAGCTGCGACTTCTGCGCTTCCACGTTTTTTTTTTTGCCGCACCGCTATCACTACGCTTGTATTCATTGTCAGAGGACGTCGGCACTCGGCACGGCAGCACTAAAGAGAGGAAAAAAATTGATTAGTGCAAACAAAGTTTGTATAGTAACGCTGCTCACAAAAACATAAGTGAAGTTATGGATTACTTTTTTAGGAGACTATAATCATCTTCATCAAATTAAATCCTCATAAAGCATCCGAACAGCTAAAAAAACGATTATAATAATCATGCAGTGAGCCACCTCTACTACCACCAAGGTATCAGCAAACTACCTAAGTAAAGTACACTGACAACGAGGAGGAGGAAGGTGAAGACACATCATATCATCATCATCATCATCTATTACTAATCCTCGATTTTCTTCGACTAACATTTTCAGTGTGCAAAAATGCCAGTGTAGTAGAGAGAATGGGTTTGCCATTTAGAAGCTGAAAAAAAGTTCTTTGCTAGAAACAAAATTGTTTTCATACTAGGATTTAGTTTTCAGTGTTGTCTAAAAACCTGGAGGAGATGCATACACATAATTCATATATCTGCAATCAGTCCAAGTCTTTGTAAGTTGAATTCTGCAGTGCATGCAGAAGCTTATTGTATATGTTATGTCCAATAACATTTTCTGCCCGTTTCTCCTACATATTTTTCAAGTCCATTTGAGTTAGACGCTTCACTGCATCGCATCATGAAAGCAGTTGCTTTGTAACGGAATTCTCCCCTTCTTGAGAGGAAAAGGGCATTTCAACATTCAAGGTGAAACCATTGAATTTGATTTGTTCAGACTTCAGAATTTCTAAATATTATCTTGTGCAGATGTATTTATTGGCGGACGTTCAGATAACTTTTACTTTTCCATTTTTCGGGCTGCTCTAGCTGGAACAGTAATTAAATCCAAAATCAAATCATAAATAGACAGTGAGTTTCCAATTCCAAACTTCCAAATGTAGTCATATATTTTTTATGTGTCAAAATCAGAAGCGCCTTTGTTGCGCAAGTAGGAGTGGAAAAATTTATTCGAGGGATCACATTGCCCCAGTTTGACGAACGTTTTTACGTTTTTGCTTTAGAAAACAAAGTGATGCATATTAAAGTTCCAACAAATATTCTAGTAATGAATGTGCATTTTTTCTACCTTGTACAGTTCAAGTTCATTGCAGTTGCTACGATTTTTTTATATTTTCATGGGAATCAAAATGATTGTGAGATGAGATGTGAATCTAAATCAACTAAAATCTCTCTATTGTTAAATAGGAGAGGATGGGTTGACAAGTTAATTTTTTTCTGAAGTGGGATGAACATTGAAAAGGAAGTTAACGTCACGTCAGTAGGTATGTTTCTAGTACTAAGGCGTTTATAGTGGCGTGCAAAGTTTAACTAATTTTCGTGAAACGTTTCGGTCATGTTTGGATCGAATAAAAAATGCATCAATTTTTTCGTTAAATCATTCAATAACCATCATCTCTTATTTTTTTAAATATATATGTGTGACATGACAAGAACACTTCACATCAACTCACGTGCATGCCTGAGCAATTAAGTGAGTGAGGGAGTACATCACATCATCATCATTTCATACTTATAATTTTTACTTCTTTGCGGACACGACTCATTGTCAGGCAAGTAACATCCATGAGTCCGTAACACAAAGTAGGTGATTTGAGTGTGCGGTAAGCAAACAGAATAAAAAGTTGGTTTGTTATGTTGACATAACTGTTGTGTGTAACACTCACTTCCTCTTTAGAAAACGAGACTTCTTTTTTTCGTGCTTTTTTTAATGTACACGGTTTTGTGCAAATAAGTTGCCTACTGCACTGGCCTCGTCCCTCTCTGTCTGGTCGAATAAAGTTTTAAGTGGTTGGTAGGTTTTGAACGCTATGCACACGTGTCGCTGAGAAAGTGATTTTTCACACCGTATCATTAACATTTGTTTGTAGGACTGCAAGCACCTTTTAAATTTTTATGTGATTACTTTACATCCATTTCCCGTTCTAACACTTATCAATGGTTTTTGTTTATCCGTCGTAGTACGAAAATAGCATTCTACATATCTCGGGTTTGTATGATTTGACAGTTTTTTTTAGCTCGTTTTGTTACTTGGCTGAACGTGGCATTTCATTTTATCACGAATCGTGAAATTAAATTATCAGATCATAAATCTGCATAGGCAATATCAATTTCATCCTGATTACCTGTGAAACCTTCAAGTCACAAACTAAATACATCTCTTTCATTGAGTACGCTTTCATCTACTTACGTTAGTATTCTTACAACTGAGTGACATATCAAAGCTGTAAGCATGAGTCATCCGTCCAAATAATATTCTTCTTCAAGTTGTAGTCACGCAAAGTACGAATTAATTTTTACAAACGACTTTGAAGCCGAGAGATAGAGGAATTTCTTGAATATTGAAATCAAAAGGTATTAAAACTATCGATTTTTAATTTTTATTGGCAGCGAAAGCATTCGTGTATTTAGAATCGGAATTGAATTATTATTATCACTATATCATTATCACCATACGGATTATGAGTCAGTCCATGATTGGCATGGGTGACAATATTGTGATCAGAAAGCATTGAAAATATTTTAGCTAAAAGAAAATCAAAGTCGAAGGTGAGAATATAATGAATTGTGTAGGCGTACACTTTCAGAACCAATAACTTTCAATTTAAAAGCCAAAAAATTATGAATAGGTTGCTCATTAAAAACAAAAGGTTTATGATATGATACTGTGAGGCGCCTGTAAGTTCTTGTGTCGTGCTTCCCCATCGCCATCAATAATCACATTGAGAATGAGAAAAGAAGAATTAGCATTTTTGCATTAATATTAAGTAATAACCCCTCTATCATTTTCTATTCAGTGTCTAGAGCCAGAGCAAAGCTCACCTCATCTCTTGAAATATATTAAATCCACTTAAGAGTAAAAGATTTTTCATCTTTTACGAACAAGAATGTACATAAGGAGACCTACTATTAACTTAAACTTACTCAATTCCTCAATTTCCATTGACGTTGCGTATCGTTGTTGTTGTTGCTGCTGCTCATTGCCAATGCTGCCGCATGGAATGAAGCTTGACTGATTGACTAGACCAAAAAAAAGTGGTCCACACAAACCTAATCTTTTTATACGATAGTTTGGAGAGCTAAAACTAAGGTGTGATAAGACGTCTTTATGGAGTTCATTCATTCAGTCAATTAGCGTCTATCCCACTCTAATAGTAAGGGGGAAATCATACAAGCGCGTGAGGGTTACAAAGAAATCGTTTAAGCGAATTCATTTACATGAATTATCATTATTCCTTCTTTGACTTCAGCACGTTTCTTTTAAAAATTGATCAGATACAGAGGCCGACAAAAAATTTGCAGATTTTTTTTCGCCTTCAACATTACTCTTCTGGATAAAACAAAAGGTAGTGGTCAAATGGATCCTCATTTTTCGTAAAGTTGCACACAGAGAAACGTCGCGTAGTGAGCTTATTTAGAAGGATTGTGACATAAGTAAACTGTGATCCAATTTGAGTCCACTTGGGAGTCGTTGAACAAGTATGCTGAAGATTTCTGACAGAGTGAAGTACTTCTCTACCTAAATTTCATTTTCATGAGATTCGTTTCGTATGAAGTGTGGGCTGAGATGTTTATGACATTATTCTATTCTGTAAATTAATGAGAGAGTATTTACTTAGAACTATCAATTTTATCAACAGTTTCCATTTGGTCCAGTGACTGGCATGGTGAATTACTAACAGACAGACAGAAATTGCTTCAGATCGATTTACGTTTTCCATCCTGTAAGGACGAGAATCTCGAGTCTCGAGACAGGCGACACTAATCACTTGCGCCCGACCGGCGTGAAAAAGAGGGATTGAAGTGCGAAGTACGAAGTGTGTGTGTTTTTATGAAAAGCATCTACCTTCTAATCGGATCAGCAAGAGATGATTAATGATAATTTTTGTGAACTGGTGCAAGCCTGAATTGAAAGATATACAGTATTTCGTGTTTTGTTGATTTTTGTTTGTGATAAACTTTAAATATGTACAACGTCCAAGTGTCAAAAATACATGTGCAGAGTGGACACGTAAAAATAATAAAAATCAATGAGTTTCATTGATCAAGATAGTTTTCTTTACTGAAAGGAAAGAAAAAAATCTTTCATTTCAATTTTAACTTTGTTTGGACAGGACCACATCACAATTTAAAAAATTGCATTAAAAATGTCTGCAACCAGTGGTGGAGGTGCTGAAGGAATTAGTCATGTCGGGGGTGTCGTTACCAGTGAAGAGTTAAGGACAGTGAGTGGTGGGAGCAGTAGCAGTTTCTGCTACTTTTCAGCGAGTGGCAGCAGTAACTCGAGTAGTGTGGAGAATATTTCCACTTCAAGTAGCATCGAGAATGGTGATCAACTCACGATTACATTCGTTCCTAGAAAAGTTCCTAGCTCGAGGTGCCTCAGTCCCATGCTCGAGGAAGTCTTTTCCATGGAGGATCTTTGCCTTTTAACTGATGATGTTGATAGAATTAGTCCAGTTCAAAAGACATTTCCCAGAAATTCATCGTCTTCGTCTTCTCATACATCATCTTCTTCTCCGGCACAAAATCCTTTGTGGTACAAAAGTAGTGGTAGTGATATAAATAATGGTGTCTCATCCCTCTTGAAAACAGTGACGAATGATGATGATTGCGACAGCTCCTACTTCCAAGTTGTTCAACATCTGGCGGGAGACGGAATTTTGCTGAAAAGTTTAGAAAAAGGAGGTAAAAGCTAAACATGAATTTTTAGAGTTTTCTTGTCTTCTTCAAAAATCACTTCCCCTATATCACTACCCTCTTCACCAAGTACACTCTTCTAATCTTAGAAAAATGTTCAGTTCTCTGCTCTGATTTTATGTCCAGAATCCATTCCCTTGCAATCTATCACAGTATAATTTATTTCTTCACGCTATTCGCCCAATATCTCTAACAACTGCATAAGAAATAAAGAAACCCATTACTCTTCTCTCTTCTTTCTCAATGAACAAACAAAAACGGAATCTCTAGAGAAAATGGAAAAATAAAAGCTTTGTGCGCGATTTCATGTTGAGATCTGGATAATATTTATCTGAATTAAGTCTCGATATTTCAGGAAAATCCCGGTATTCTTTTTTAAAGTGTAGTAAATATGATCTGTGGTCCTGTGTCAGTGGCAAACTGGCATATGCCAAAAAAACTGTATACTACTGCCAAGTCAAGCCACACAAGAACACGAATTTGATTTTTGTTATGTTCATGTTATGTTATTTGATTTCATGTTCATCATCATTTTGTTTCTAAAGGATGCTTCTGATTCTGATAGAGTAAAGTAAACATGAGACGTAGAGTCTTCTGAAGTGAATTAGGGTTAAGTCAGGTCCGGTCACATACCTATATCTATATTATGATGTCTCTCCTACACTTGTGTTCAAGATTGCGTTTCACTTTTGAATATTATCTCGACATATTTTAATAAGAGTTTAAAATACTCGTCTTCAATCTTGACACACTTATTTATTTACAGATTTTTGTTTTTTGTAATGGAGATGCGATGGATGAGATCATAAACATAAAACTGTCAATCATGGATAAATACTTCACATGAAGAACCCCCAACCCCACACCACAAGGCACAAGGATTTTGTTCAGCTACCTAACATCAACTGCATCTTTCATATAAGTATGATCATATCATAACATGACTATACTTATGACATGACCGTCTACTAATATCTCATTGTACCGAATACAGAAAGACAAACATCCTTTCAAGAACTGAATGTTTAAAAAATATGAATGATATATGATTTAATTCTATGTTTACTCCACTCCACTCAAATATTCAATACTCTTTCCTTTTTACTTTGAGATACTAGCACGGCCGCAATCGCTCAATAACAGAGAATAAAACAGAGTAAAAAACATTTTGTATTTTTATGGGCTCACACCTCAAAATAATTTTTCCTTCGACTTGAGTCATACATAAAAGCATACAATACCTGCAGATCCCAAGCTCGTCCATCGAAAGAACTTTTCATTTTATGCTAATCCTCAAACATCTTCTCTTTCAATTTCAAGAATATTTATTCATATTTTACTCGATATCAGTATAACTTATCGCTACCTTCCTAGCACCAGTTGTGTTGTGTGTGGCCCTTGAAGCAGATCATGTCATGAAAAGATATTATTGAAGCTAATTGAAAAATGTGGTCGGGACCAAGAGCACTTGAAAAATGAATTTTTATCTCTCGTGTTGCACTTGCTCGTGTTCCACATGGTCGCATGCATAAAATAAGTACGTATTCATATCTCTCCTACGAGAATTACACTGTTAGATGATGTATTTGTGTCACCTCAACAAGCTCAACCGTCGAATCATAAATAGTAGTGACTTAAATTTCTTAGAAAGCACTGAAAAAAATAATCGTGCGAAAGAATGATGATCCAAAACCAAATATCTCTGTAGGAAATCAAGATGGTGGATAGTGGATTTAAATAAAGCTTATGATACAAAACGGGAAAGATGATTAATTAGCAAATAGAAAACGAATGATTTCGTTCCAGTCTTGGTTTTGGTAAGTCCTTCCGTAAAGCTTGATTAGATTTGTGACACCAACCAAATTCAGGGGATATATATATATATCAGATCAGGCAACTTTCTGCCAAAAGTTTCCTTCACACCAGCATACATACATATGACTTATGACTTCTTGTGTACTTGCATTGGTTGCTTGTGTTGCAATATGAAATCGCAATGAGCTTCTAAAATTCATTTTCACGAATAAGCTAGTTTTTTTTGTCTATGTAACACGAGAAGACCGTCAACCAGCATGGAATATTCTTTAGTGGTAAACGAAAATTTATATGATCTGTTCTGCTAAAGGGGCATATCATGTCATATCCAATAGTAAGTTTATTCCTTTAATCCATCAAAATATTCGATTCGATTTCACGTATATTCATGTATATTTGTGCAAAGGACGTGAATAAAAAATGAGTGAATTTTGAAAAAAAATCATTTCCATAATGGGAGTCATGTCATAGAATTTAATTTGTACACGCGCTGCGAGCGGAAAGAGTTGAAGCGTATTTTCCCCTCACATTTGCAATAAGATCGCAAAATCTTGAGTCGCGAAAGTAAAAAAAATGAATTTGAGCGTAAGGGGTGTACATACCTAAGTAAAGGATAGACTCGATTTGTATCAAATAATATAATATCTTTTTTCATATTTAAGTCTTCCGGACAATACTCCTGGTCTGTCGAAAGTGGTGTGGTGGACACGTCTGACAGTCGCATAGTCAAAATATGTATGCGTATATTTTGCAATTTTCATATTTTTACATTTCATCGTATAATTCCTTGGGTATTTTAGCTTTCCTACAATTTTTATAGAATACAAAAGAGGCCATGATAAAAAGCTTCAGTAATAAGTTATTTTATAATTAAAGTTAATACGGCTTCGTGTTTTTTTTTAAATATTACCTTGCCAATTACGCATATTTGATATAATGATCGCTCTCGGACATGTCCATGTCCGCTTGCTCATTTTATTTACCTAGTTAATCCTAAACAAAAAGCGCTTACTTAAATTCACACAACCTTCAGAAGTTTACCGCTTTTTGTTGACTTGGTAATAGTCAGAGGTAGTTAGCTCGATAATAGAAGGTATTTCTTTTTTGTCCCCGTGGGGAAACCACAAAGTACAAGTAGCTTAGACGTGATTTCCATGTTTAAGGCGTTCCAGTGTAGAAACATGACCATCATAGACCTGCCAAACAGAATCAAGTTTGTTGTTTTTATCATGACCACATCGTGATGAGGTGATGTTTTCCATTACATACTACTTAAACATCGTGACGGGGATATTTTTTGTAATGTAACTTGAAAATTGCCATTTTACAACGATGATACATAACTGCAATTTTCCTACAGCTCTAGGAAATCCTTCCATTGCAACATAAAACTACTAAATGCCCTTTCCTTTTTCAATCTTCTAAGATTCGCCGCTTCATAAATAAAAAATGACCATTGGAAAGACAACAAGCTCGTTTTTCTTTTTCGCGAATGTGATAAAGATGGTCCATATTTCAACACAAATTTTTAATGTCATTTCAAGATAAAAACTTTTCACCCATCGGCAACGCCAAATTTAGTTTGAATTTTCTTGACATGTGTTTATTTGATAAAAAAAATGATACATAGCTGCATGGCTGGAATAAAAGGGTGAATCATATCAAAAAATATTTTTCTGGTTAAAGTGCAACTTCTACTATAAGCTGTGAAACAGTAGTGACGTAGCTGTGTAAAGGATCAAAAGAGTAGTAATATTGCTGCCTGCAAGTTTCATTGTCTCATAGAAAGACTTACTGGCTCATTTTCACTTCTCGTTACATATGAATCTCATGTAGTTTAAAGAGACCTTTCGAATGAGCTATCACAAACTAATATGTATGCTTCATAAAAAAATTTCCACAACCTTCAGCCGTTGATCATTAAGAATTTCCTTTCAAGTATGCAAGCAACGTTTGTTCCAAAATTGAGGTCAACATGTGACCCCATTCAAAAGTTAATGATTGGACGGACAGACAAACACATCAAAATCAATACTCCGCTGATAGCTCAGCTAGGTAATAAGAGAAAAAAATCAGAAAACAAAGTCAAGCAGATTAGCGAATGATTGTTTCGATATTATGACCAAAGCAGGTCGTAAATTATTTGTCAAACGTGGGACACCTAATTGCAAATAAAAACTAGACGTAAGAAAATTTTCTTTTAGAATTAGGACGTTAGAAAATTTAAAATTTAAAGAACGGCTAAAATTTCCTTTTTGTGTTTTAAGGAGACAGAATACCCTTGCACTGCATTTTGTATTTCATGAAAATAAAAAAAATAGGATCTTTAGGAATTGTTTTTTTGTGTCAGATGTTTGTCATGAATCCCATTCGTTCAAACGAGACAATACTAAATAATAACTAACTAGGTATACTTGTTTTGTTTTTGCAGTGTTTTGCATGATACAGAACAAAGAATAGAGTTGGGATTCGTTAATCCACCATTACCAACACTTGGCATTTATGCTGGGATTTTATTTGAATTAAAATATATCTTTTCATTATGATCTCTTTACATACTAACTGAACTAAAATAGGTAGATGTAAAAGTAAAAATATTTAAGCCAGTAAGCGGCATTTTACCAAAACATTTTCGGAACTGTTATGCTGAAAACGCTGAAGTAGTCATGTTGGCTGCGGCTATCAAAATTGAAATGAAAATGAAAATTTTTTATATTGCTGTTGTAACTTTGTATTTGCTTATTTGACTTATGATCAGCCAATTGGGAACAAATATTTGAAGAAAAAAATCAGCATACCTACGCCTGTTTCGTGTAACTAGGAGGGCGTATTTTTCGTTGATTTCTTGCAATTTTCTATTGCAAATTCTAAACAAAAGTTGTTCTCTGAAAGCTTTAAACTTGCCAATGGTAAAAGCAGTATAGCCGTAGCCTAAAGCCTTATTTTTTTGCTGGATAGTCCGGGCTGGACTATTAAATGAAATATAAAAATACATACATAATAAAATGGTTACAACTACGTCATTTTATTTCATTTGCTATCACCAGCAACCGCATCTTCATCATGTCACGAAATTAAATTAAAATAAATATTTTATGTTTGTCTTTCATTCAATCAATGCCGTCATTCCGACAGTGAATATTTCTGCATGGTATGCAGATACTTAAAAGTTGCAAAATAGTTATTTTCACCAGCAAAAGCAACTTTTTGATAATTAATTTTCTCTGTGATTTTCAAAAAAGGATTTTTTCGTGTTGTCGTATAAAAATTGTATTGCTAGGTGGGCAATGGAAAAAAGTTTATTATATTCTAGCAAAGAACCATTCTGTACAGAAGCCTGGAAATGACAGTTGACAGATTAAAAATTAGTGACTGCAGCTTGCCAATGGTTTTGCTTTTTGACACTGCATTTTTTATTTTTCCCATACACAAAGGTAATTTTGCAACCTGATAATTTATTTTCATCACTTTCAAAACACTAGAGAAGTCTGGTCTGACAGACAGCCGGACAAGATGAGATTGTAATTGTAATACATTTTTTTGGGTAGACCGCTAAATTTACATCTCAACATAAGTCAAAGCACCAGTGTTGCTCCCAAGGACAATGGGCGTATTGCAGTCCAGGTGCTGGATTTTGCTTAAAAATTGAAAATTAAATAAACGTCAGCTAAATCATTGCATATAATAATAGGTCGACTTATTTTGTACCGAGTGCTACCCATTAGAACAACAAAACATGCATGGAAAAAGATAAATTGTATTTTCAGTAATTGAGAATCGTGAAGATCTACCTGATGAATGCCATGAACGTGTTTGACGACGGCAATAATTTGAAATACGAAAATTATTTTGTGTTGTGTACCAACAAAGAAATTAGTGACAAGAGCTGTAAAGCCTTACGAAATTTAGCAGTAGCATATCAATGTTGATGCGGTAGTCAATAGCCAACTGCCAGTGAACTCCTCTACTATTTTTTTTTGCTGGAACTGACATGGCAAACATTCAATGTATTTAATTTATATTTGAGGACGTGAAGTCGATTACAATTTATTGAGTGAGCAAAACACAATCAATTAAAGACCTGTTTTCTGTTTGGATTATTTCTAAATAATGGCCTATCCCAGTTCTAATTCAGCTTCATTAGTGGAAAATTGCCAAAATTTGGAAGAAAACTGGCTGCTTCTAACCTGATCCATCTAACATGAAAGAATAACTCATGAAATGACTTCATGGTCACTCTTAAACGAATTGGATGTTCGTTATTTTAGGCTCGGCATTAATGAAATTGAGAACGTTTCGAAAAAATGGAGTGTACAGTATTTCTAGCGCTTTTGACATTGATCTTTTCTATTATTTGTTTTCAGCTTTTGATAGTCCGTGTGACAGTATCTTCATGTTTTGACATTGATCTCATGAATCACGATCAACGAAGTAAATCTTTGTATGTGCCACATGAATTTCAGAAGCCCTTTGGTCTTAAAAATTTACACTGGATCAAAGTAAAAAAAAGTTATTTTGCTCCAGACTAGATTTGGATGTCATTGAATCACATTGAAACGATTGATTTTTACAGTTTGAGAAGTTTTTTGATAATTTTTGATCAGAATAAACTATAAGCTAACAACACTATATTAGTTACGTAATCTTGCTCACATTGCATGCGCTCACCAAACGTTACGCCTATTCATAATTTCATCTAATATCCGTCGCCTAAGCTGTATCTTATAAATGAATCAGCATTTTTGTTTCAACCAGGTCTGTTGTCAGTGCTAACAAAACTAAAAAAATCTTGCATAATTATTTGAAAAGCATTTCTTTTCTTGCATAATATCCTGGAGGAATTAGCATCGTAACGATAATGACTTTATTTGGTCGATATTTGGTCCCAGCCGTCCCTAGTACAACCTATTTACCGACATACGTAATTCCATACAATTTTTCTTGTCTCGTATTACTCCGGTTCCTCTCATTAAACGTCGTTTATATTTGGTTGGCATTGGAACACACATTATCCCATTTCTCTTAATAATTTCTGCTCTAGATCTAATTCAATCGCTGACCAGTACCAGTACGAGCATCGCATCGTTTAATTATTCCAATTTTCTGGTCATTTTCTCCCTTAATTCTGTTACGTCATTCGCTATTTAAAGCAGCTCTGAAAGAACAGCTTGCGTAATTTCAGATCGCACTTTTCAATATTAAACCGAGATCACAAATGCACACATCATTTCCGTTTAGCCACCACTTCATTTATTTTTGCATTTTCCAAATCATCATGAATTTGACAAACATTACTGTTGTTATTTGGAATCGAATAATGGCATTTATAGTAGTACGATTGTGCTTGTATTAAGTATTTTTATTTTACTTTTCACTCGAAACGACTGTCAGATTAAAAGCTATTTACGTTTCAGAGATGTCTTACGTAACCCAAATAATCGTCCTATTATTAACCCATAACTTTTTATATTTCAAGGTAACATTATTAAATGAGATTGGATTTATATTACAATCGTATATCACTTAAGTGGGGATTGTGGATACGAGTTTTGTTTGTTTGGCCTGCAATACCAAGCCAGTACCTATAATGACTTTATTTTTGTAGTTTTTTTTTGTCTTTGAAATACTTGCACTTTTCTCTTTCCATCACAAATATTTGAGGCACGTTCAAAGCAACGAAATTGTCATTTATATTCGCCTCTTGTCTCTCAAATGATCACGAAGATTAAACAAAACCAGTTTACATTATTTTTTAAGGAAGGATTACATCACCTCTAAATATGTGGTGAGTATGTGGATATTTGTCCAAGAGGACAGCAATATGATATGCATGAATTTATACACTGATCATTCTAGTTTTTTAAAAGCTTTATTTATAAATGATTGTTAGTTTTTTAAACAATTTCGTTAACGTAACTTTTATTACACACATAAATTCTAGCGATTAAATTTAGATTTAAAAAAGCACTAGGGGTTTAAATTTGCTGGCACAAAACTGAAGGCAGACTACTCCACTATTCCTTTAATTGCGTCGTTAAGGGCTTGGAAAGTAATCATAATCTAATTGAAATGCATACATGATTATGACTCCTCATGTCATGCGACTGTGTCACTTCCACTTCTTTCTTACCTTGTGACGACTAAATTAAGTGTGTGCTATGTTTTGTGTACTTGTGTCAGACATCTCTTAACAACTTTTTAAACACATAATTACGTACACACAAGGAAAAATTAAATCAATTCATTGTTCTGAAAAGGTATCGGGAACAAAACTGTCTCAAATGCTGTTGTCTTATTTTATTAGTGTCATTGCAACCAATATAAATACATGCATAACAAAGACATGTCACAGAAAACATCTATACTCCAATTTTTTCCTATGTGTAAAATGTAGAAAACGTACAAATAACCACGTTCTCTGCCTATTACACAAGTGAATTGATCCTTCATATCATGAAGAAAAAGTACTTTAGTGGAGCACTTACTTATGTAAAATTATTTTGTCCATTTATGGCAGTCAATTTTGTAATCTGATTTTATCAGCATCGGTAATGACATGGGGACCAACCAGGAAGCTTATATGATGATTTGATGAAAAGTTAGTCTACATTTTTTATTTATTGAAAGCCTGTTATATGAGAGTTCACTTGGCAAAGAAATGATGATCCACGAAGGTACATGCATAAATAACAAAATGTAATGCTTCGATTTTAATCCTTGAAATGATCGCCGTTTTGTCTAACATAGAGATTTGTAATGGTTTTAATATAGACTGATCCGTAAATCCAAATACATACATGTTAAGTGTTTAGCAATGACCTCACACTGTTACATTTCATTAAAAATTGAGGACCAACCTGTAACCAATATTTTTCGATAAAACTATTATTTCTTTACTCGACTGATTAATTTTTATAGATAGCTCAAGGATGATCTTGAGAAAATACATACTCATCAATAATCATATTAGACATGGCATGCGAAATGCGTCTTACTATATCATTTTTAGACTTGAGAATTAGTTCTGTCATCAGATTGAATTTCTTTGGTCCAAATTGAAATAATTATTTTTTGTCAGGCGTTTAAGGAAACATTTGTCTTTAGGTTGAGGCAGAATTTGAAAACCTGACTGTGGTTAAAGAATTTAAGTGCGTGGATGAGTTAAAGAACGACGAAAGCCAATGTTGCCTGGAAAAATAAAGTTGGACGAGTAACTGCTTAGAATTTCTGCCTTGCAAAATTGCAAACTCAATGAAGTCTTAAATAACAATGAAATTAGTTCTCAAGACTTGCTTGCAATATACATAGTTCGGACTTTGATTACTTTGTTACATTTGCATAAAATCCTTTCATCCACATCCTTCCCCATTATTATTGTTCGTGCAAGATTTGAATTTTGAGAAGCGAGAAAAATGGAAAAGGTCATAAATCATTTTTGCTGAAAATGAATTTGCTTAGATTTACGCCTTATGACAACTAATCAATTTTCCTATTGAAGTAGTAAAAAAACCGTGGCAATTAATTTTATGTCTTTGCAATGTTGCGTAAGGTAACTAACTCTTTTTGTTTTTATTACAGCCGCATTCCCTTATCTCCATTTGTCCGCTGGCAGTCGATGCATATCCCCAGGGAATTTCCAGTACGAGTGCAGGGATGTCAAACAAGGCATGTGATTGATTTTGGTTGTAAAGCGTGTTGAAAAGTTCTTGCGTGAAATCAAACTTATTGTTTTTCTTTCAGGAGTTTACAAAGAGATTAAGCGCGTTGTACCGCCAGACTCTTGGATAAAGCTTGACAGTCCGCATCCTGAAGATCCGGGGAAGTCAACATGGCTTTTTCTTGGGTTTAAGACAATCGGGAAAAATAATGAAATCTTGGAGCAATCGTGGAAGGAATGGACGGGTATACCTATATTGAGCTATGCAATTTGATAACCCTTCATTAGCTTTGGTACATTACAGTGCACTCATCCAATTGTTTCCTTTTGCAGGTGTGCGTCATCTCTATTTAGAACTGCGGACAGATATTCACATACGAAGGATATCATTTTTCCGAAGAAAGGATCCCCACGATTGCTTGGACACATTTTCTTATGTCGCTTTTATTGAGATTGGCACAATTTCAGATAAAACACATCGCTGGCTTGTGGATTTTGTGCAGAGGGCAAGGCTAGAACGTATGCAGAGCACTATGACTGTCTATGAAGAGATTGAATTGTGGGAGGCGGATTCTGGAATTCCGTTGGCTTAGCCTTTCTAGAAGCGATATGAATGGTTTTACTTACCTTACATACATAAACATTTTTATTATTTCGGAGTAATTGTTTGTACCATAAAGCACTTCACTATTCTTGCTTGTTGTTGCCATTTTGATAAAGTTTCTCAATTTGTATTTACTATTTCGCATAAAAAAATTTACGTACGTACTCTTCTAAGAATCTGATTCAAAGCGATGCGTGGAATCTGCAATTATTCCCAGTCAAAGTAACTCAGGTTTCATAATGCCCCGCGGACTTGAATTCTAGTTTTTATTACGTAAAAATTACATTAAAACGTTTAAATATGCACAAAGTCATGTTTATGCTAAAGAAATCACTATGTAATTAATAAATGTTCGCAATTTTTCACGATTTTTTCATCTTCATGGATATTTCTTGGACAATGCATTTTAACTACACGGTGCAATGATCAAAGATGCTAAATAAGAATCGCTATACGATATTTTTTTGTAAATTTTTATTCTTTGAGCATTGTTACATATGTTTTTGTGTGAAACACAACTGGCAAACTTTGATGGAAGTTGAGTAGATGGAGAGTAAAATGGTAGACTACAATACAATTGATTACCTATTTCATTTTCTCGTCTTTTCCTTACCTCATATCAATAATGAAGGCACTACTGTTGCATGGTATAAGTGTGTAGGTATCTCAAAATGGCTGGTGAGGAAACTTTTCAAAAATGCAACAGAGAGTGGTCATCGTATAGTGCGTTTGAAGTTAAATTTTGAGTACATTTTGCATTGTTAGCGTTTATAAACTTAAAGCTCATAATACATTTTTTTCGTATTAGTGCATAAATCATGAGTCATGATTACACAAAACCATTTCATCGTCCATCAAACTCCTTGATCGCTTCTTTAAAAAAATTAAACACCTAATAACATGCTTTTGTATTTATTATTCCCTAACCGCTTACAAATTTACTTTCATCGTGTCCTTTGATTAATATGTAGGTAGTTCTAATTAATTACATTATAATGTAATATATATTTGAATCTCGTAATGCGAACATATCCACTGCTTACATCAACTCTTTGGTCAATTAAACAGCTCACCAACTTAATATCTTATTACGCATTCCTAGCTCTAGCTCATAATTACCTATTTCATTATCTGACCAGTATGTCATACTTAAAGCCTGGATACAAGTACTTTCTTCATTGAAGAATCTGAGAATTTCATTCAATTGATTTGAAGGATATTCATTTCACGACCGCTTCAATTTTTTTAAACATTACATTGCTAGTTATGTACAGTTTTATCGAAATTCTTGCGATTTTGTAGAACCAACTCATTACAGATTTCATCATAATTATTAGTTCAAATTATTTCTGTTTTAGTTGTCCAAAGTTTTTCCAAATTCATTTACTCGCCAACGCTGAGTTTGGTTTTCTGTTTTCTCTTGTTCGCATGTAGCTTCATCCCGCACCGGGCAATAACAGAATGAACAAAAAAAAACGAAAGCGCCAAAAATCCTACTCTATCGACGCAATAAATACAAAAATTGCGTAGTAAATGATTATTAAAAATCTCATTTCTAGTAATTTCAGTGAGTGAAACATTATCACACACTTGTGGAAACACATCAAGAATTTCATTCAATTCATTCAAATTACAAACAACATAAGTAAGTATAATATTATGATACAATTTCTTGACTAACATTTACTCCCAAACAGTGTCGTCCTATGAATCAACATGATGCACACACTGTAGAAATAGATAGATAAGTAATAAACGGATGAAACTACAAATTATTACCTAGATAAACACAGGCGTTAAAAATATTGGATTTGCACAGGATCAAGTCACATTTTCATGAGATACTCAACGCCGACGAGCGATAAGTCAGGCAGACTTATCACTCTCTTCCTCAGAATCATCCTCATCATGATGGTGAGTCACCTTCCTCGGCGTTTCCGGACGCACATGCGGTAGAAGACTTTGGCTGCGTTCTAACACCTTTTGAACAAGAGATGTTCCACATTTACATACACACAGCAACAGTCCAAGTAAAATATGAATATGCATATATGTATAGAACCAAATATTGCTTGTCCTTACCTTAGTTTTTCCACTTGGGCCGCATGGAGATTCTCCAGGTTCCTTTCCATCCAAAACGGAAGCTTGACGAGAACGAGAAAACATCATCGGACTGTCAGCAACAAATCTTTGTTCGTGGGCAACAGTCGATTCGTGGGGCATCTATTAAATCATTGATAAACTTGAGACCGACTTGATTGCAAATTAGGTAGCCAATAATTTTATTTTGTGTTTCCCTTACCAACATTGCAGGCGCTCTGAACATGTAGCTAAAGGGATAATAGATTAGATTCAGGAACGTCGCTGCATACAAATCTGCATATCGTACAACTTGACTGGAAAAAAATGTCTGGCGGGATCCGGATCTAAATAAGCTGCCGAGCATGCCATAAGCCATATCCATCTCATGAGTAACTTCCTTAATTGCTGCCCGAGTTTTCGAAATATCAGGTCTTTCCTTTGTGCTACTGTCCAAATTCCTGTAGGTTGAGGGACAAATAAATGACAAGCAATGAAATGATATACATAAACTTGAAATGTAGAACTAGGTGTACAAATTCGTGTCAATCGAACATACTTGTACGTTTCGCCCAGCATGATATCCAAATTTTGAAGCTTTGAGAACAGAGAGCATTTGTCAGTCCACACATGTAATTCTTGAACGAGCTCAGGAACAATTAGAAACGTTCTCCAGCCACGAATCTTTTTCGATTTCAATATGTCACCGAAAATATGGTCCCCAATGTACAGTACATCCTTACCCTTGGCAGCAATTAGTTCGGTAAATACATCACAAGACCCTAAGATAGAGAAACCAATAATTGTTGTTTAACTTGTTTCCTTGAATACAACGAGCAGGGTAAATCCATAAAATGAAAATAAATTTACCCCCAGAGTATACATGTCCTTGCTTCAGAGGCCCGGTATGAGAGCCTATTTTAAGCGCTCCCGTTTTCGTATCGACTTGACGTAGGATTGTCCCTTCTTTGAAGAATAACGGCTTTCTTGCATCCAGTACAATGTAGTCAAAGTAGTCTTTCCAGTTCTATAATAACAAATGTATATACATTCAATGAAGTTATTTCTAAATCGAATATACCAAACAAGAGAATGAATAAATTATTGAATGATTCATTAGGCTTACCCTTTTTTCTTGTCCAGGAAAATCGAAAAGGTAGCTCATGATTTTTTCAGAATACCAATACTCCGAATTTGTTAACAAGAAAACTTTTGCACCAGATTCCCTCATCCGAGTCAATAGCATTGGAAGTCGATCATCCTGGACTACGTATTCGTTCAGGTTCTCCACAGTTTTGCGTTTTAAATCTCCCTAAAATTTTCAGTCAGCCATAAATTAAACACTATAGCTTATCTTTAGGTTTGGGTAAAGAAAATGTAATTAAGCGGTATTCCATTACTTTCTCGTGAACCCAATCGACGGCATTTCGAACATCTTGGAAGATTGATTTATACGACATAAATAAATCGCCACATCGGACTCCTGTGGGTTCTCTATAAAACCAGTCCAAAAAATGCGAATAAGTATTTGTGAATGTTCACTTCATTTTCCAAAAGTAAACAAGTTGACTTACACGTTACTATCATTCCTATTTGTAAAAAAGTCGATAAGGCAGGCCAGGAGATATGTCTCCGGTAAATTGAATAGCGTATTCAAAACGTACACTCGAGATTCATCCAAGGCCAAAAATTTGCTTGCATAAATTTCATAGACTTCTGACCTGTAGAAAATTTAGAAATATTGTCACACATGTACATTGTATGCAAATAAGATCATTCCTCCATTATTTTTTTTTCATTTCTTAAACTTACTGCTTCAGAAATCGGAATCCATGACAACATACAAGGATGTTTCCGTACGCATCAACTTTGAGTAAATTTCCGTAGTGGGAGTCAAACCACAAGCCTCTGAAAACATTGTAAAATGGTACCTGGTGATGAGAAAGCTTTCAAGAGATTTCATTTGCTGCATACATGCAAGTAGGTACATGCAATGCAAATCCCTTTGCCTGTGGTATATTATTACATCAGCATACCTGATTGGAAATGATGGATCATAAGCGAATTCAAGAAGTTCGTTGGGATATCCCATCTGAACCATTCGCTGCTTAACCAAGTTAAATCCGAGAGTTTCATATTGGGGTGATTTGTACACTAAAAGTTAAAGAAGAGCATGTCTGTCACTACATTTGTTGATGAGTTGCCGAAGTATGTCAACACACGCAAGAATCATAAATGACGAATGCGAACTACGGAGCATTTTTCTCGTCATCTTTATTTCATGAGGCCAAGCCTGTCAAAATCGTCGGCTTGTTCTCCTTTGAACCACAGTTTCAGCGTCAAAGATCTTCCTACTTTCATACAAACGTGTCGTGTCATATCATCGAAAAAATGCATGAAGGAGAAATGGCAAGGAAAGTATTTCATTTCGAAAGGGAAAATGTCACGTAATAATAAAAGCGATGTTGACTATTTCATAAAACTCTTATCGCACTTCTTCACCTCCTACATAGATTTTTCCCCTTTCATTTTCGCCCGATCGTTCTGAAAACGAGTTTTCAATCTCGATCTTTTTCTAGGTTTGCATTATCACTTGTTTTTCATGATTACGCGTCACTTAAGTCATATTAAAAAATCGCATTTTAATTTAAAAATGATGTATTGATCATCTACTTACCAGCTAATGTGTAGTCCATGTCAAATCCGAAGAACTTAATTTTATCCAAGTGCAAGCTCCTGTTCACGAAAATCCTGTAATTAAGACAAAGATAAAGAAACATGAATCATCAGAGTCGCATGAAACAGTAAAAAATTCCATTTCTCGAGATACAAGATCTGCACCACATGATCCAAAATTGTATATTGTGAGCAATTGGCCATTGCTATTGCGCATGCAAAGAAGAAGAAAAAACTGTACTAATATCTTCTTTGCAGTTTTCTGGCCTTCTTGCCAAAATTGAATATTTTCTCATTTATGATAAGAGGCAAAACAGCTGTAACATCTAATGCATTTTTTACTGGCGAGATCGTATGAAAAATCGACTTCCGTATTTCACACTTTCATCTCTAATTACATCTTTGAATGTCACGCCATAAATCACGATTATGCAATGTGAAATTTATACACGACAATGTCGAAATATGAAGCTACACTTGATGAGGTTGCACCTGAACATTGAAGAATCTAATCAAGTCTCGAGTTTATGTAACTGCAATGGAATGTGTCTGACCTGTGAGCCAATTCCCTCTCATCTCCCAGATTGAGAGTGTCCATGCACCAATCACCATGGTTATCAACAAGAGAAAAAGATTTTGGAATGTTCATGTTTCCCCAATTACTCGCTCCTGGACTGAAAGGATTCACATAGGGACTCTCCGGAAATGAAGAGTCCGATTCTGAAACGGTGCGAATACTTGACTCAGATAAATGGTTACTCCCACTGTCGTTAGTCGTAGTTCTGCTCTCCCTGACTCCACTCTTTGGAATGGGCATGGGAGCACCCGCCGTCCGAAAATCAGGCATTTTCTGTATTCTACACAGCTCTTCCTATCGATTTGCTCCGTTATTTTTTTTACCCTTTTCCCTACACGAACGAATGGAGGATAAGAGCAGGAAAGGAAACGGGAGAAATAAAAGGGTAAAAAGGGTATAATATGGTTTTGTGCGGTGCGGAGAATGCTGCTGCCACAATGTCAATTAGAACGTTTTTTCTTCTCTCTTTCTCTCTCTACGACAACACGAACTATTCCACTCCTTCAGCACTTATACTTCCAAAGTTCCAACAAAAAAAAAAGTTTTGTATGAGCTCTAGTAGTAGTGGTAGTACATGTTAAGCTTCAAACATGTTATCACGTTGCTTCTTCAGCCACTCACTCCTTCTTCTGAACTGAGCCTCGCACTCATTTTACTCCTCCACTACTTCACACAATGAGCAATGAACACGACTATAAGCAATGGCAATACATATGAGTCTCTTGACTTGAGTTTTGGAGAAACTTCAAACTTCTCTCCTTTTTGTTCCTCTTCCACTACTACTGCAGTAAAGTTGTTCTTCGAATGGAAAATCGCAACCCGAAACGAGTTTTACTAAAAAGGATATAAAAATTCTATGCGCTATGCGCTTGCCGCTTGATATATAGATTTTCAGGATTTTCTACATCACATCGAAAGACCATTGCTTGGCTAACTCTCTGGATGAAACTCTGGATCTGCTTTTTTATCTTTACCACAAACATGATCTGACTTTACTACAGCTGGAGAAACGGTAAACTCAAAACGGATTTGGCATAAGGATCATAATAATAATAATGATGATGATGAAACAACTTAGAAAAATTGAATGATGCCAATTTCTTGAATAACATTAACGTCCCTATTAATCCCAAACTGAATGGAGATATTAAATTATGATGGTGATGAGGTAAAAGACAAAGGAAATGGTGATTAGAGTGAGAGAGGCAATGCAATGATGCGACGATGAGATGAACATAAGTATCTATCTATATCTCATCTCACACTCTCCATTCTCGCGAAAATGAGTCCTCTGGCCACAGTAGTCGTTTGATATTTTTTCGCTTCTTTCCTCTTTTCCTCCTCTCTCGCAACAAACTAAACTAAACCACAATGGGTAGGACATAACCGAGGGAAAACAGCTGAAAACTTGACTCGGAACATTTCGTTTCCAAAAATTTAAAAAAAAACCATTTGAAAATATTGTCAAATTGAGAAAACGATAACCATATACCAAAACTGATTACGATGAAAAGAAGCGTGTTATAACGGCATTTATTGACATTTATGAATAAATTATAGTAATTGATGCATGAAGATGAAAATATAACGATGAAGTAATTGGCAGTACCAACCAGGATTGCTTTCTGTCCTTAAAAGTATTTCCCTAGTTTACATAGGAAAATAAGATATATGAATGCATGAGCTCTTCATAATAAATATGTTGGTAAGAATAAGCGTCATAATGGAATGCTGTATTGAATATAGTGCAAGGCAGCCGCCCACAAGTGGTTTTGCATATTTAAGATTTTAGGAAACTCCTTTTTGAAACGCTGACGATGAGAGAGCAGATATCCTACTGAACCAAATATCGTTTGAAGGATTAATTTCGAAAGAGTAGAAAAGAAAGGTTTCGATTTCCACCTTCCTCTTGAAGTGATGTCATAAAATAGTCATAAAATAATCAAATGGAGAAAAAGATTAATAAAACAGTGTGAATCAATATTTATATTATGAATCAATATCAATATTTATGTGGCAAGCGCATTTATAAAATTTCCATTATCAAAATGCACATTTCACAAAATTTTTTGGATTCATGATGAACTCAATGTAACATTCGACTCAGAAAACAAGCCAACGTTGCACATGCATGTGTATAGGTAAGATAAGTCGCAGTCACGATATGGCTATATTTACGAAGCAAATATAATATTTTATGTCACTATGAAGCTCAGAGTTTTAAAAATAATTTTTAACGCTACTAGTTTGTCTCTTGAGTAGCACTTCGGCTGAAACGCAACACTTGAGCTCAGTCAGTCAGTCAGTGATAGTATTGCGTAAATGTCATAGTCATGTCCTTTTTTTGCTTTTGCCATTTTTTTGTGTTTGCTTTGTCTGATGTGTTTTATTGCTGCCTCGCTGGCCTAATAAAAACAGTAGTTTTCCTGTCACACGCAGATTTCATGGCAGTCCATTCCTGTGGCATTTTAATTTTGCCAGATGACAATGAGCAATTTTTATTTGTTCATGTTTGCATGTCCATGACTGAAAGTTCAAAGTTCGTTCGCGAAGCGCGTCAAAAATTAAAAATGATACTCCCCTCGCAGGATTCACAGAATTCATTTTTACTATTTTATGTATTTGTTCATTTTTTTCGCTTTTACGACTATAACTTTATGATGAGGTTCATAATTTCATTGGTCTGTCAGGAGTGGTGGACGCTGACATAAAATAATTAAAAGGCACTTCTTCAAGTGGCTCATTAGCATTGCATAGGTCCTTTTCATGACTATTGCATAACGTATAACCACAAGATGATCTATGCAATTACGAAGGATTTTCATCTGCTAACCCTGTTTCAATATTTGCGCATATGAATTGCTCGGCGCATAAATAGCAGCACATATCCAGATGAAGAAATAGCTTACATATTACATATATTGGACTGAAGAGCATTTGTTAGTTGTTGAATTTTCCATATTATTGGTAATTTCAATCCATTTGAAAATTAATATTTATTGGAGGAATACATACCTACAATCTGTCAATGCAACTGTATTCGTGTAAAATTCACCACAGACGTAAATTTCAGTATTAAGTGGACAACACCGACCATTAATTCTGTAATCATTGTGTGAATTGAACATCACTATCTAAGCCGACTACTAACTGCCGACCAACATGACGCGTTACGAAGAGACAATACACTCACTACGCATTAGTATATCCGTGGACCAAAGAGATTCTTCTGTTTACTTGTTTTTCAATGTCATGAAAAAATTCGGTGACGTGACGTGTGCTTGAATGTTGAAAACAGGATTATCTAGAAGTGGAAGCAAAGCGAATCTTGAAAAGCAATTAACTTTGAGAAAGAAAAACATTCCATTTGATTCGTGCATTCTTCGATTTTTCACCCACTTTTACGTAACAAAAACTTTCAGGTTTATTCAATCAGGAAAATTACTCGTTAATTTAGATGGTCAGGGCTAACATTTAGTCATACATGGTGTTGTGGTGGAATGGATACAACACATATAACATTTACGACTAATTCAATGATTGTCTTTCCTTACTTGAATACATACGGGTCAAGATTTCCAGAAGTTTCACCTCTTTCTCTGTATGCATATCTACCTAAAAGTATTTTAATTTTTAAGTATGAAAAGATCATTTAGAAGAAAAACAGCTTTCCCTCATCGATTTTGGACACATTTGTTTGCAACATTATAAACCAAGCACTATATTATGCAGAAATGCTGCATATAGAGAACGACAGAATTTTTTAAATCTTGATACATATACTTAAGTTAGTTATACCTTAGTTTATAGTTTTGTATTTCCATGGAAATTTGGATTTTGGATACCTGTATATTTTAGAATGTTATTAGGTATCTTGTTTTGCCTGTGTTGTTGGTTGTGAAAACAATATACATATATCGTGAAGATGATTCCGCAGCTCAAAGATCGTAAGCGTGGGAGATTGTAGACGCCTTGATCTCTTTGTTTGTGAACCTTTAATGTCCACTTCCACTATGACCGATACTTTTGGCAAAATATGTTGTTTGGTAGGATGTACAAATGGTTTTAATCAGCAAAGAAAATATTTGGATTGATGAAGGTGCAATTAAGATAATGCTCGTATCATTGGACCAAAAAAAAACAAATTTACAGTTTACAGTTTGCACAATTTTATATTGTTGAAAAAAATCTAACAATTTAACAAATCGAAATGGAAATTCTATTTGCATACTGCGATATTGTTCCGCATATGCTATAAACATAACAACCTCAGGCAATGTTTATCTTTTATCGTTAATAATTACCATCGCAGCGTTATATACTGACTTGTCGTAATCAAATGTTTTTGGATAAACGTTTTGAATGGCTTAAACATTGACAAAGCTTCTTTCTTGGCACAGCAAATATTTTATTGAGTGAGAAAGACAAACAGTTGTCGACAGAATGCATGAGAAAGATAGGGACGTAGGGAGAGCAAATATCTGTCTTTGTTATTTTACGTTTTTATTAATTGTGACCCTGATCGTGATCGATGATTAATATTGATTAACGCCCACCAACCCATAATAATAAACATTTAATTTAATTCTTAACAGTTCAATATATTAGAGCTACATCGGAATCGATAGGATCTAACAGAACGGACGTTGAGAATTTGATCAATACATGCGAATTCTTAGTCTTAAATGCAACTGCATCGAAAATTTGACAGTTGTTGTATTGTAAGGGAGTTATTATATGAGCAGTGAATCAAGTAAAAGTGTAATTGAGTAGCGGGGAATCGAACCACCGCGTCATGGTGTACCGTACCATTGCTCTACCACTGAG
>JAHZMX010003879.1:0-12951 GCA_027743895.1 Seira musarum
TCTTAAACTTTGTGGCAAAATGAAAAATTACGTTATTGTTGAGTTTCTTGCTGAAAAAACGTGCCAATTTATCCCCAGTAATTGGCTAATTAACTGCAAAACAAAGTGCTATTTTCCTGACGTCAATTCCTTAAAATTTAATTCATTAGCTCAGCGTAGAGTAGAACCGTTGGCCAACTGGAAGACATATGACGTGCGTATATTGTCATATGCAGGTATTTAATTTATTTTTGATTAAATGTAAAGTAAAGAATTCCGTACCATAGTTTAACTAATTCCTTAACATTACAAGGTTAACAAAAGTGAAAGGCGTTAATCTTTTTATTTAAAATTAATTGATTCTAGATACATACGAAGAGGCACAGCGACGTAACCTGGAAGCAGAAAATACTTCAACGTTTGAATCAGAGGATGAGATTTCGAGAAGTACCCGTCACCAACGAAAACGTAAAACTGTAACAACTGACAGCTCTTCAGATGAAGACAATATCCGCCAATCGATCAAAAAGACAAAGCCCGTAAAGAATAAACTGACGAAGGGGACCAAAACCGGAAAAAGACTGAACTTTTCCTTGGCAGAACCAGCAAAACTCCTTCATACAGCAGGTGGGGACATGACTTATTTTGTTATCCATCCATTTAATACGTTCAATTCATAATATTAATTTACCATTACATTCTGATTTTGGAAGGACACGATGCAGCACAGCACACAACTCCCTCCAGTAGTTTTCTGAGTACTCCAAGAAATTCAGATGTCTCAATGGATGTCAATGTAGGATGCTCACATTCCTTTCCTCCAGTTAACTTAAACACACCTCCTCCAGCAGGTACGTCTTATTTTATATTTGCTTTTTATTTACTCAAGCAAGAGAAACTAATAAAGCTTTGTATTATTTATTTGAAGACGAAGTTCAAATTACAACTTTCGAGTCGCAGAGAAGAAGCGAGGATTTCAGTAGTTCTCCTGGTGTTCCAACTTTTGGATTAGCTGAAGGTTCTGGAACTTCACTCGTCCCAGCCATATCTCCGTCATTTACACCACTGTCACAAAGATTCCCAACCGAGATTTCAACTCCTCAACCTGTCACGCTATCAAGTTTGCAATTTATTTTTTAAGTATTACTGTCGTTTTTGCAGTTAATGTGAAGTGCCTGTTGTTTATGTTTTATAGGTTTTGAGCAAGCAGTGCTTCGTAACCTAGGAATCATCAAGAAGGACATTAGAAATATTTACGACATCTTAAGCAAACACCATTCGTGTAACCTTTCGACCTCTGAGGAAATTCCTGTTGATTTGCCAGTCTCATCCCCTGAGAACTACAACTATCTAAACAACTGGCTAGTCGAGGCTAAAAATAAGTCTTTGCTGGTAAGTTAATTGTTATTTTAAAAGTTGCTAAAGTACGGATTAATCCCATAATGTTTATTTTCCAGGTAAACATACTCAGTAAGATCGGAGGTGAAAGTATCGGCGCAATAACGCGTAACATTTTGTACCGCTTGATTGGCCCTGACTTGTGCGAGAAAGTAACATTCTCTGGAAAGTTCAAGACGATTGGACTAAATAAAACCAACATTTATCATGCAATAATTGGTAACTACCTATACTATTCTTTTCAGTTTTTATATGATATTAAATGTAAGAACTATATTTGCTTTCAGACTCCGTGCGCTCAAATGCAATTGCCAAGGACGTTACAAATGAACAAATACATCCGTATTTAAAAAATTGGACTAAACGGGTGGAGAGATCGTGAGGGAGGAAGAGAGAAACGCCGAGGTCATGAAGTCCATCCGAACGGAAGCACGGCGGGCGAAGCGTCAGTACGACATTCTGTTGGAGGAGGCGACAGCTCCTCAACGAACCAGTCTGCCGGAGGTAGCTGATTCCACATCTAAGGAAAACGACGCTCCGCTTTCAAATTCAACGTGTAATAATTTAAATGGTAGTGGATTTGTAAATAGTGGATTCTTGTTAATTCCTCAGTCAAATCAACTCAGTTTAAGTGATGGTATAAAAGAGTGGTTTTTCAAAAACAATGTATCTCAGACAGCGCTTTCAGAATTACTTAAGCTTCTCAAGTCAACCACAACAGAAGGAAAGGAGTTATCTTTAGATTACAGAAGTTTTCTCAACACACCTAGATCTCATAACATTAAGCAAATTGGTTCTGGTGAATTTATATATTTAGGGATACAAAAACATTTTGAAACATATTTTGGTAAATACGATATTAGTGAGTTTGAACAAAAAATTATTGAAGTGTCAATTGGAATTGATGGTGTGCCCCTGTCTAAAAGTAGTTCAATTTGTTTTTGGCCAATACTTGGTAAATGCAGTCAGTTAGAAACGGTGAATATATTTGTCATTGGTTTGTACTTTGGAACAGAGAAGCCAAATAGCGTTAAAGATTATTTAGAAGAACTCGTCCAGGAAGTCCGTCAGCTTCAGAGAAATGGCATTCTTGTTGGTAAAACAAAATTGAGTTTTAAACTGCATAGCGTTATTGCCGACGCGCCGGCAAGAAGTTTCTTAAAACAATGCAAGTTGTTTAACGGGTATCATTCTTGTGAAAGATGTGAGTTTGAGGGACATTACGTTTGCGGTAGGATGACATTTACAGGTTTAACGTCTCAGTTACGCACAAATGATAGATTTCGCTCTCGACTAGATGAAGAACACCATATAGGTGTTTCACCATTTGAAAATATTCAAATCGACATGATTCAAAATTTTCCGCTTGACTACATGCACTCTGTTTGTTTAGGAGTAACTAGAAAGATACTATTTCAGTATGTGTTTGGAAAAGTTCCCATAAAATGGAACTCAAGAAAAGTGTTTGAAGTAAGTAAAATATTGATTTCTTTTAAGCCATATATTCCAGTCGAATTTTCAAGAAAAACTAGGTCTTTAAAGGATCTTAGAAATTATAAGGCCACTGAGTATCGACTTTTTCTGTTATACACAGGTATAGCGGTTTTAAAGAATTTTGTTTCAGAGCAAGAGTATGAACAGTTTTTGTTATTGCAATGCGGAATGTATATATTGTTGTCAGAAGGAGCTTCAGATGCGGAATGGAATAGTTATGCCGGACAATTATTGACGGAATTTGTGAAACAAAGTATCAAAACTTATGGCCAGACTTTTTGCGTTTATAATGTTCATTCGTTGATTCATTTAGCGGATGATGCAATGAATTATGGTTGTTTGGACAATTGCAGTGCGTTTGATTTCGAAAACTACATGCAAACTTTAAAAGGATATGTTCGAAAGAAAAACAAACAGTTAGTACAAGTTGTTAATAGGATTGAGGAGTCAAGGTTGGCCCAATTGAACAAACCAAAGAAAAATAGTAATGTGCTTTTTTCTGAGAGCAAATGCGTAATTAACGGAGTGACAGTATCAACCTTGCAAGGTAATAACTGTTTCCAAACTACCTCTGGTGAATTAGTGCAAGTTACAAATATAACAATGAAAAATGATTGCGTTTATGTTGTCTGCCGTCATTTATATCAAACCAGGTTACCTTTATACCCGTGTGATAGCTTAAAGTTAGGTATCTGTATAGCCGAAATTACTAACGTGGTAACAGAAATGAGCGTTTTTAATTTATCGCGTAAATGTGTTCTTTTACCTTATAAGAACAACCCTGTCTCTTATTTCTGTATTCCTTTCTGTCAACCTATTATTTTTAATAAAAAATAAACTAAATATTCAGGCAAATGTATGAATGGATTTTATTTGGCGTTTGCGCACATTGAATATATGCAATGCATAAACCAAACATGGCCCTTACATTGGTGACGAAAAGCGATGCGTATGTTTCGTAAGGGACATATCTGGCCCATATCACGTTTACGTTTCATAGTTGGCTTATGTCGGTTTTTTGTGCCATCCACTTACTTGGGCCAGACATCATAATATACAAGGCCCTTACATGTGCCTCACATTCTGGCCGATTGGGAAGCATGCATCTTATGACAATTTATGGAACATGATGGACAACTGTATTAACAAGACATTATAACAGGATGCCAAAGACAGCATTTAACCCTTTACTCAGCTACGTCTTTATCGCTGTTTTAACTGCACTAGTTTTACTTGACACCTGTGACCATATGCATATGAGTATCAATGAGTAAAAGTGTTACTATTTCATTCCACTGATTAGATGCAGTAGCAGTCTAAATTGAATATGGAAATGAAGTAGATAAATATTTTTGTGCATGAGTATGTCATGATGAGTGCATGTAATGAAATGAATATACATTGACATTGTAAATGAAAGTATTTAACCTATTTTCAGTTCCATTCCAGCACTAATAAAATAAAAGAGGACCAAACCAGAAATGTGCATAATTAGAGCATTCGAGACGCATCCGGTGGCAATATGAAAAAAATGCTTATGAATCAACACATTTTTTTTTTGCAGTAACTCTATTCGTTCATTCTTCATTTTCATTCCATGAAAAAAATATTCCATTTCGCCAGCTGCATCTACAGAAATTTATGGCAATGGAGTGGAGTGAATATCTCACGTAATGTAATGTAATGCAGTGTAATTAAGTACTTGTTTTGTTCTTCATACATATTTCATTTGCGAATATGTGAAAGCTATAATTTTGACAACATGTGGATCTGGAATTAACTGGAAATATAAAAAAAAGAGTTTCTTTACGACCTGTACCGGCATGCATTGAATTATTCTTTCCAGCAGAACTGTAACATGTGCTCTTTCAATCTAAAATAGAAACAAGTTTTTTTCATGCTTGAACTAATACAAAACACGAGCAACAGACACGAAATGTGTTACCCACCCCACGCCACAACAAGTGAAAAAGATGGACTTGACTTTGGCTACTGGACAACAAAATTCGTTCAAGTTCGTGTTTGTGTGTACAATGTCAAAAGTAAGAAAAAAACTTTTAGAAGCAATAGTTACGTAGCTGAAACTGATGAGGTGTGAGTTTATGTGTATTTATATTGAGTTTATGAAGGAATGTGAAAGAGTTGTTGCGTTGTTGAGAAAAAACTTCAACTGCCTCTTCCCGTTGGCAGCTAAAAAATTCCGAAATTTATTTAATAGCTTTTAAGCTTTTGAATGAACGCTTTCAAAAGTTATCGACAGACAGACAGACAAATCAAAATCGGTACTCCTCTGATTTTCTCACCTACGTAATAAAAAAATGATTTTAGAACTCGAACCAAATTTTATTTGTTTGCAGTTGTCAGTTGCAATGTGCACGGAAGAAAGGGTGCATAAAATTCGACATCATGCAGTATCAGTCGTCTCATATATCAGCTACGAAGAGGATTACAATAGTTCAACATTGCAGTGTAATTTCATTTTAATAAAATTGTGGTTGTTAATAGTCTGTCGTTATAAGGTGCCGGCCTAAAGTGTTTAAAAAAAATAGTAGATTAAGTTTTATCTTATTTGAAATTTCATTTGACAGGAATATTATGGAAGAAAGTGAGGATGGAGAGTTTCGTCCGGGAGGCATTGGAAGAAATAATGTCGAGTTTCAGAGCCGTGATTCTCATTCAGACAGCATGGAAAACTCCAAGAATGTAAGAAAAAATATAGATTTGATCAGGAATAGGAACAGTGATGGTGAAGTTTCTGAAGTTAAAATTAAAGCGTACGTGCGTACTACAAAACCTATTTTTATTTTCATGTGCAAAGAACTTTTCATAAGAATTCTATCGAACGAGTACTGAAATTATACGTGTTCATGTTCGTCTTCCTTATTTGCGTGCGATGATTTCACTAATTCAATTTACGAAGTGAAATGTAATGAAAAACCATGAAAAGCAGTTATTTTTACATATGTGTAAAGTTATTATAACAAAATTTGAATTTTATTGAAACAGAAGTAAGTAATTTCATGAGGATGAGTTTTAAAGATGGGAATGCTAATCAAATCCATCATCAAATGGATCACTGCAGTACATGTGTACAAAATTCATTCATTATCAAAAGAAAATCTAGGGGAACAATGTAGAAACATGAAGGCGTCATTTTTGAGAATGTGCAACCGACATTTAATGATTCATTTTTTTAAACATTCAAAATTCAAATGGAAATACTGATGCCATGTTCCATTCTATTCATTTCAGATTGCCCCAATTTTATTTTAACATTGCCCTTTCCCTACCATTTAAGCTATTAAATTAAAAGCCACGATCCACGAAATAAGTGGATTACCAAGACTGATTGTACTTAAATTTTTAACCGAACCTTCCTCTTTTGCTTTATCTTTTATTGTTTGAAATCCGTTTCCACGACTTTTTAAAAATCTTTCTTCAGCTTTGAAATTTAAAAAAAATAAGTGTAGTTATGTTTTCATTTCACATCATCGCCGAACGATAGAATCAAAATGAGCTCATCTTAAATGGATTAATCCACATTAAATAAATTAATGAATATCAGTGGAAAGGAGTCGTTTACTGTATTTTTATTTTACAGGAGCTCAAGCAGGAGAATGGAAAAGATGGGGACAATAGTTTCACGAACAAAAAGCAAAGGCTCAGTAACAACTCAACTGATGGCACAAATGCACTCCAGCCTCAGTTCCAAAATGTGGAAAATGGACAGCTCCAGTTTCATGAAGATCACTCACGATCACGCGATTTTACTTTAATGCGGAGACGTGTTACAGATGAAATCACCGTCACCGTCTTGGAAAGGGAACGAAGACCAACAAAGGATGGTTCTAATTATGCTTATTTTCTTCTCTTGAGAGAAAATCCTAAAAATGAATTGATTGAAGCCAAATCCTTTGGAGAGTATGTCAACGTTAATTATGAAAAATTACATGTAAGTTAATACATAAAATAATTAATTCATTCACCTTTATTGGATTACAATGTTTGAATAATGACAAAACATGCTCATACATTTTGAAAGGAAGTATTACAGAAAAGCCAAAAGATGCTCAGTTTATTCATCGGAGCAAGTCAGAGCTACCCTGGGAATATGTTTTTGACACAATTGAAGTATTTCAAAAGTACAATACTGATCCAGCTCTAGAGTTTTACTATGGGGAAGCAACGAGTATTCAAGAATGTGAGTGTTGTGTGTAGACATTTACATGATATAAAGCATAAGGCTGCATTGCGTTGGTTGGAATGGAATGATTATGTGACGTTTCAGATTCAAAACTTAAAAGTGCGTTCTAAATATATTGCCTAATGTCCGCTTCTCTAAGCTAGCAGACAATTGAAATGAATTTAGTAGGATAAATTATTTTTTTAAAATCAAATCTAGTCAGAGTCAAAGGTCCCCCGGTATTCGGTATTGGATCTATTTGTTGGGGGTGGGGACTAGAAAAAATATTTTGGGAGTGGGGGGTCGAATGAGACCCTTTCAGGAATGAGAAACTGACCACTGAAATGAATCTAGTCTCGATTTACTTACCAAAATTAGGTCGCATAATCATGATACCCAGCTTAAGCTTAAGCTTATAGAGAAAATAAAAATGAATTAAATTCAAAATGAACTACGTTGTTTTATTTTTAGTGAATTCTAAGATTTCAATGGAAGGATTCAATTATTGTTTAGTGAAGGATGTCACTCTCGTGTCCGGCAAGATTCGCCGTTACATTGGATGCAAAGCATGTCAGAAAAGTGTAAGTAAGATGGGTTTAATCTAAATCAAAAACAATTTAAAAATGCGGCTATTCTGGCAAATAAAAATTACTTCGTGTTTTAGAGGCCAAAACATCTTGGGAATGGAATTTTCCGGTGTTCATCCTGCAAAAAGGAGAAATATGCAAAGGAATTTTTCTCTAAATTCATCATGATTAACGTACGACTAGTATGATTATATTATCTAATCTAGACAGGCCCGGCGGAACCGGGGGGGATGGGGGGTATATAATCCCCCCCCAGATTTCGGGATTTTAACATTACGGGTTAGGGATAATTTGCATATTCTATGCATTATGGGATAACGTCATCCCCCCCTGAAAATTGGGGTATCCCCCTGACAAAAATTTACGTTCCGCCGTGCCTGAATCTAGAATTCATAAATATTACAGTACTATCGATTCTATAAATTGATTTATATTTTAATAGGAAATGGTCATCAAAGATTCGGATGGAAACTTCTTCGAGAAACCGCTTGTCTGTTTCAATAATGTAACAGAGAAACTACTTGGCATGTCATCAGCAAAATTTAAATACGACGAGGAGGCTCAGGAAGAGTTTCAAAAGCTCATCAATTCAAAAATGAACATGCGCTTGACATACCATCTTCCAACTGTGAAGACTTCGAGCGTTAGTGAAAAACAGATTCCGTTCTCCCTCTTGGGCTTTGACTCCCTCTTTAAATATTTCAATGTGATTAATCGCAAATCCGATCTTTGAATTTTTTAGGAAAATTGCTACGACGTCGACGACTGGATGTATGTCCAAGTCCACGATATTATCGTGAATTATATTGATGTCACATCCACATCCAAACCAAAACGCGAAGTACAAGCAGATGCTACACCTTTTGGGGAGCCCATAAGCAGTTCTGATTCTGAAGACAAGTCTTCTTCAATTTTTGATTTTACTCCATTTGAAAAGGATATTAAGATTAATACGGATGATGCTTCTACAGAGGTCTGTCAAATCTAATCTGACTACGCCTGATCCTAATGAAATGACGATAGATAAAACTATTGTAAAAATTTATCTGAAACTATTTAGCCCTTATGTTGCCTGGAAAAATATAGTTTGACCTCCAATCCCACTGGATGCGTGTTAATTCTTAACATCTTTAAATATGACAAGGGAGGAGACAGAAATGGATCGGAAGGCGATGTGGAAAACTTGATTTCTCTTTTTACAAATCTGAACTTCGAAGTTTATGACAAGCCAGAAGAAAAATTATATTTTGAGGTAAGTTTTCAATAAAAAATCATTTAAAAAAGTCAGAATTTTGGCAATTAATTTTTCTTATTATGAACTTGTAGCAACTCACGGAAAAAATTGAGAATTTTAAGAGAAAACTGATTGAAAAAGATATTAGCGCTTGTGCTATTATTGTAATGGGCCATGGAAGAAATGAGGAACTTATACTTACAGACGGGAAGCTGATTAACATCAATGAACACATTTTTGAACCATTTTCAATGGACAAGTTCCCTGAGTTTACTCTCAAGCCTAAACTTTTCATTGTAAATGCATGCGCGGATCTTACTCAGGATGGAACGAATATTGATCCATTTCAATTCCCGATTATCGAAAATGCCTATTTTTGTCATTCCTCTATTCCTGGTTATCCATCATACCGGGATACAAAATTCGGGAGTGTTTTTATCAATCGATACATCGCAGTTTTGCAGCTTCATGCAAATAAAATGGAATACAGTGAAATGATGCGTGTGGTAAGGCAGAGCACATTAAAGTATTTCAAAATATAATGGGTTTTGTTCCGCAAGAACGGGTTTAAATGAGTGAAGGCCCTTTCTACCCAGTGGGTTCTAATGGATAAAATCAGAACATAAAATTGGGTTAAAGTGAATCACAGTGCAAAAATATGCGTTGGATAAAGAGTCGTTGCCCATTAGAACCCGTACGCATTTTGTGAACTATATAATTTTGATGTGCCAAATCTCAATTTTAGGTGCAGTTTGATATGGGCAAAGACGTGAAAAAATTCCGACATTGGAAGAAACATGAAGCAGTGACGCATTGTCGGATTTATGGTGAAGAGTTTCGTCCGTTTTATTTCAAGATTGAAGCATTCCATCCGGAAAACGAAAACGGGAACCAGGAGTTTCAGCCTATACGCCCGGACGATGTTGATGTTGGTGTGTCTTCAAATATGCAGGCGGCTGGCGATGTAGTAGAATAGTAGAAATTGGTAATTTACTTAAATTGAATTTTTATTACTTTCTGTTCATTGGAATTATAATGAAGATTGGGCAGCAGTTAAAACGTTGGAAAAATTATGCTTTTGTAATTGAAATACAAATAGAGTTGATGTTTTCTATTTAATAAATTAGAATTACTTCATCCACTTCCTACCAACTTCAATTCAAATCGCTTTTTCTTCAGGTCGTCGTCGACCAGACTATTTTAACTCTGACAACTCAAAAACGATTTTTGCAATTGCTTCACAACAAAATGTATTCATATGCCTATGTTATACTTATGTTTAGGGCGACCATTTTAGCATAAAAGCATGAAAAAGCATACCGTGGATTTAACTAGTGGTTGCCAGTTTTATTAAAGTCTGAATCCTGTGTGATGAATGTGTCGAAATTTCTGCGAAGTTTCGAAAGCATAAATCGCATAAAAAGCATAATTTAGCCCCGACCAGAATAATGGCATAAATAGCATATTCTGGGCATATTTTCGTTAAAATGTAAAGAATTGACAATATTTTAAAAATGTTCTTTTTATTTTCTGCAATTTGGCGTAAAATTCCAAAAAAAATCCTAGCCTAGTCAACCTTCAGTCAAGAAATTGAGAAAGAAGTTGATAAAACTGACTCCAAAACTAGCAAAAATCAAGGAAGAACTAGACACGAGGATCAAATTCTGAGAAAAAATTTAAAATTCCATGAGAATTTTTTAATTTTCATTAAAAAGTAGCAGAAAGCATAAAAAGCATAATTCGTGTTCTCGAGCAGCATAATTAGGTCTCCAAAAAAGCATAAATGTGGTCGCCCTACTTATGTTCCCCAATTCATACTTCATGCAACTATTGCAGTCCATGGGATGGACTGGAAAACGAAAACATAATACGATACAAACAAAATAATGCAAATTATGCAAAATGCAAAAAAGATGAAACTCTGTTTAGCTTTCAACATTTTCACTATCCATACCCTTAGCGTCCCTTCATTCAATTCTTTAATGTTCAACAAAACCAAGCCAGGTTACGTACGGTTACAATTACAATTATTGCAGTGATCGAACGACCTTTTACAAACCGATGGAAATGGAAGTATTACACGGGTCCAGAGGAATGAGGAAAACAAAAAAAAAAAACATGAATGCCTATGGAAATTCTAGAGAGCCTTTTTTCCTGGGTTATTCAATATCCCAAAAATGTCGTTGTAAAACGCCGAAAAAAATATTCAAAGTTGGGTTGTGCTGCTTTACCTTTGAATTTCTACGATTCCCAGCATCCCAAAAAGCAAACGAAAGCAGTGCGCAGTGTAGTGCATTGTTTTGCTTTGGAAGGCAATGCTTAAAATTGCACGCCACGCCACGCAGCAGTTCAACTTCATCTGCATAAATTGTTTTTTGCATTTTTTTCTCGAATGCAGAAACACTCCATTTTAACATTTGACTTTCTTAAATATTCAAATTATTTTGTGTGCGGTCCAGTCCAAACAAGGTCCAGACGTATTTCATCCCATTTCATTTCATTTTTTCAACGTAAGTACAAAATCTACTTCACATTCACATTTCACTGTCATTTTTGCTATGGCGATCGAGTATGTTGTGGTTTGGCAGTTCGATAGTTTTTTTTTTCTTAAATCATTTCTCATTTGTCAAGATATAACGTAACGACCAAATGTGAAATTGTGAAGCTAAAATAATCCGACTTCGGACTCATTTTATTCTCATTCGATCTTTTCAAGAAGCTTGAGAGTTGGTGATCCAAATTAATATTACAAAATTGAAAATTGTAATCGTTCACTTTTTTAACTTAGTTCCTGATTTCTTTTTACTATCAATTAACTTGACTGTGCTAACTGTAGTCAACAACGGTTGTTAACTGTACTTACATTTTAAAATATAAAAACAAGTACTTTTTTAACTTTTTTATTTTCAAAACAATTCCTGTCCCACCCAATCAACAAACGATGGAGACATTCGGGAGGAGCAGTAGCAGTGAAAATTGTTTCTGTGAAGCAATGATTAGCGGTAGAAACGAAGATGAAATCCAAGAACTTCACGCATCTACTCTGCCGTTGGGAGAGAACTTGAATCTACCGTTGGATGACATTGTGTCCTTAGTGTCACCTGACAGTGGCGTTGCTGACCTCGGGATGTGTTCTGATTTATTTTCGCAATTACAACAATTTCAACAAAGCGTACCAACGCCATCACCATCTTATCCTATCGCAGTAGTACCTGATGCGGCAGTGGAAATGGATTCAACGGTGTTTGCTGATCTTGTACCTGTTCCTCCAGATCTGGTACAGAACATGATTGCGACATCCTCAGTCCACGAGAATCCGAATTTGGGGTCGTATCCTCTGATGAGCCAGAACAACCACAACGATGATGGAATTTTGGTAGCTATCAAGGTAAAATAAATTAATTTCTTGCAAATCCGAAGCTCATATTATATTTTACATGAATTTTTATTTTTTTATTGTTAGATTGAGCCACCAACATTTCCCCAATCTGCTTCTCGTACTGAAAGCCATGAGGAGTTTATGGGCTCCTCCTTAAGTGCATGCAACAACGGCAGCGGCGGCAGTAACAACAACACCAACAGCAAGAAGAAGATGCCCCAGAACAAGGACCAGACTCGTCCCAGGGCTCGTAAATGTACCAGCAAGAAAACCAAGGTGGTTAGCCCAACAAAGCCAAAGAAGGTGCCTTTGTACTGCCTAACTGTGGACGACTGCGGGAATAACGCTGATCTGGAGCGGCAAGTTAAGCGTGCCAAAAACACGAAAGAGTTCCATGAGACGCGAAAGCGAAAACTGGAAGCAGCAGAGCGGATTCTGGGATTGCTCCGGAAGTACCCAGCACTTCAGCCTGTTTTGAACGAAAATCCGAATGAAAACATGCTAATGAACATGCATTTCCCCCACTTGCTTTAAGGGATAAGTAAGTTTCTTTATAATTTTTTCACGATTTTATATTAATTATTACGTAGCTGAGCGTAGCTAAGCGAGTATTGAGATTGATGTGACCGTCTGTCTGTCCGATCGATAACTCTCGAAAGAGGTCACCGATTGACCTCAAGTTTGGAACATAGCTTCC
>JAHZMX010003880.1:0-16216 GCA_027743895.1 Seira musarum
TTGTAGAAAACAAAGGAGACGGGCAAAACTCAAAAGAGTTATATCGAAAAACTCAGAAAGACCTGCAGAATTTTTAAAGATATGATTCAAATTTTTATCACCCTTAGTAACTGCATTAGAGCAAAATCAAATTCGGGTGTGTAAATCTTCTGTGAACAACCTTGTAAACCTTATTCTGAGCTGGTCTCAATTATTTCAACACGCATGAACATAAAAACTAGAGGTATTACTGCTTTCGTCAAAGTTTTACAGTTCATATTTGATCGTGATGTGATAACAATATTTACTTAAGTAAGGTTATCACAAAGCCATTGAAGTGTTTGAAGGTGGAAACGGTCAAAATAATATGCTTACGAATTACATTGGATGTCCAAGAATACTTAATTAGGTTTAAAATGGAAACTCATTATTCTTTTCAGTGAGATAAAAGTCACAAAATACTTATCGTAGAATACGGTCCAGGCTCTAAGTAACAACTTTCTTTGAAATAAAAAATGACTGCTTTCCTAACGGTTTGCTTATTGGGAAGATAGCTAAAATTTCACTGAAAGCCATTGCCGGGACGAATTTTTGCCGATGCCAAATTCTGGCATGAAAAGGTGTTGACATTATGTGTCAAAGCAATAATTACCAACATATGCATATTGCCGGTCATACATTCTTTTAGCCAATTACTTACACTCTAGACCATCTTCACTTACCATTTATATGCGGTGGGGAAATCTTTCTACTGTTCTCAATCGCTCAATTATTTCCAATGTCGGCGTATGGGAACATGTTGATAACTTCTTCCGGCTACGCAATGACGGGCTAATTTTTTTGCATTGGTTATGACCATTTAAAAGATTGACTATAAGTGATGTCTCACGTATTTGGCATGTACTTGCCACCCAAACATGTCCAATAGTTAGCTAAACCATAGGTAAGGTAACAGAAGTTAAAAACCTGGAGGACGAAATTTGATTACACCATGTACCGTTACCACTGCCGACAATTTTCCAGACTAAATGCTGGTAGCGGTACTTCTACTAACCGTTCATTCATTTGCCAGGCTTCAATCATGTTTGGCTTTCCGTTCTCTTTAGGAATGGTTGCCTACATTTAGCCACTGCTATTTAGTACTTTATTTATTTCTTTGATCGCAGAATATTGCAGTATACTTGATATGACAGGATATTAAAAAGTGATTCAAGAATTTCTAATTTAAAAGCAAACTAATAGGGACAATTTATATCTTCGCCAAAATCCACAACAACAAATCAAGCAGACACATCCAAGCTAGAAGACACACCCTAAAAGGGACAATTGAACGTAGAAACCTACGCTGATGGTTTATGAAGCTTTGCCGTTGAAAGTCGTTTTCGTCGTTTTCCCTCTCGATTTCAATGGTCTCGTTCCAGGAATCTATTTGAACCTTCAATTTTTGTCAGAGAGTGTCCATTCCAGATTGTCGAGGCAAGTGGAACATCACGTATCACGAATTCCACGGGGCGATAGATGCCGCATAGTTCTAGATTTTGGTATACTGTTCTATTGCTGTTTTTTGATCATACAGCATCTTTTACTTTAGCCTTCATGGACTTATTTCTAATGGTTCTTATCTAATTGGTCCTACCAGAAACCCTTATGTTAGATGGGGCGGATATTATTCAAGGTCTTCACATCCAAAGGAAGTGTCGCTCAAAATAAGTCTCGTCAATTTGGACAAACTAGACGACTGTGACCAAACCTTTAAAATACATCCACAATTTTATAATCAAATTATAGGCATTTCTGGAACTCTTGACGTTAATGAAGTGCAAAAGTTATAAGAAAAATATAAAAACTGCAATCGCTACTAACGTTTTTTTATTATTTGAATTTTAGCTTTATTTCGTTGTGCGTCGTACCGTTTTCGAGTCTGTTTATATCCCAAACATGAGAGTAGGTGCAGCATCGTTTAAAATTTCATCCGTACTAATACGGTGTCAAGAACTGCAGCAGAACTTGCTCACTTTCACCCAGATATCAAGGTAAATCATAAATATCTTGCACAGCTATATAAACAGTACTATCTGCGTATACTAACATTAGCATGTCAAAACATCATCTTATATCAGACTTATAATTCAAGAAAGCAAGCTCTGTACTTCTTCAGAGTTCGGTCGAACTAAAACTTCCTTCGCAGAGGATTTAACGTAGCCAATTTTAGCGCAGCCAAATTTTTAGTGCTAATGTTTTGGGACGGTTAATTCATGATCAATTTTATATCTATTGCTAGATTTCATTACATTTCTTAGATCAATGGAAACACTCAGCAATTTCCCAGTAAGTAGTTAGCCTGCCTCAAAGCCGAAACACATTGTATCTGAGCATGGAAACTGACTTTTCAATTACGCAACAACATTTTAATACAAATAGGGAATTCGTAAATGCTATGTTTTATTGTAAAAAGACTCTAGTTGAGCCTCCGTTACTAGTTGTAATTTAATGTTTGTCATAATTTTGTTTTTCGCCGTAAGTTAGTTAATTTTGTTTGTATGACTGAGTTTGTAAATATAATTCGACCGAAAGGGGTCCGAGGTTGCAGCTTCCATGTTGACAACCAGAATCCACCGGTTTTATATAATATATAACCAATGCACAGGAAACCTCTTGGACTAGACATACTCAAGATTTGAAGCATTTATTGAGCTTGATGGGCATCTTCAGAACGAGTTACTCCAAAAGCATCAGACATACCGTTTGGGAAATAACAAAGTCTTCAATTTTCAAACTAGTAAATTCATCAATGTAATTTGAATCGCCAAAATGAATCTTGACTATTTGACAACTTTTCCAGTACTTCCTAAACCAGGCATTTCTCTGCAGTTGAATCCTTCCTTGAATATCAGCATTTATTTTCCTTGATGCTTTGTAAACACTAGACATACTACCATAAGCAATTAGAATACCGACCGAGCAATCAACCGCAATGGCAAAATAGAAGAATACTTGAAGTGGTGGGAGGCTTGTTCTGAGTTCCAGGGAACAGTAAAGACTACTTATTTGAATTACAGCCACACAAACCAGAACCATTACGTTAAAGTGTTGCGCATAAATTCTCCGATTTTCTATTCCCATCACTTGGATTTCTCGATATACCCTGCATTTTGAGCGAGTAACTGGGCACGCCCTCATTATCTTCCTGAGAAAAATCAAAGGTTTTTACAATTAAGCACACCTTACTAGTAATAGAATTTTTTGAAATACTTACTCGCCAAACATGAGAATATATGACCGCAAACTGTGATTCTTTACATATAAGCCCACGGTGCTATGAAATGTGAACGACCCTTTCAAAAATGTCCAATTGAAATAGGAGAGAGCACAGATTCCAAATTTTGTTAGAACCTCATCCATCGACCATGACGGGTTTCGTGCACTACCCAACGGTGTTCCCTGACACTGGACGTTCAAATAATAAAAGGGATGCATTGGCATGCAAGGCTGTCGCAGGAGTTCCAGATGATATAAAAACGGCAACAAATATCCTGATATGGTCATCACACGTACTGCGACCGCAGTCAATTTCCCTTCAATATCGTTTGGGTGCCAGGCGTCTTCTGCAAGATATGTTTATACCGTTTTTAGCTTCATCAATTTATTTGGACGTTAAAGTTAGTATTAAACGATTCTAAACACTTACTATTTCGGGTGTTCTCAAATCCAAGAAAACCGTTGAACAGTGACACGATCATATCCTTTTTGGAGTCAAAAACATGATGTGTGCAGCAATCCATTACCATGCAACTGAAAAACAATATTGAGTGCATGCGTACTGGAATGGTAGTTTCCTCAAATGTCCACAACAGTTGACAAGTAATAAATACGCAGTAGATATAAGCAAACCACAAACGAACTTTGTGAAGATAAAGTTCCCAATCATCCCTCATAATTAATCCATTTGTTTTAGGATCCCAGGTGAAAGGGACGCTTCCCAAAATATTAGTCAACCGAAGGTGTAAAACAGTAGCTGGGAGAAGTTTCCCGGCGATCAGCATTTTTATTTATAGTCCTTACCAATTGGCTAGCGCGATTATTGACCTGATCTTTCCTGATATATAAGTTGGGGTTACGTAAAACATTTATTTAATTAAGTTTCCACCATTCCGTACGTCCATTGGAATGTATTCAGTAGATAACAATTGTGGAACTATTATGCTGCCCATAAAGCGATTTAAATAATTAACCACATCCAGTAAGCTATTTCACGGTTAAATCAGTCATGAATGACAGAGTTGAAACCCTACATGTCAAAACGTTAAACCTTTTCCGTGTTGAAAGACTAAGCCAAAGCGCAAAGCTATCCGCCTACTCCAGACTGTATTGGCATATTTCTCCAACTTTTGGCAGAAAGAGGGTTTATGTAAAAAAAATAGCTCGAGGTTTTCATGAAATATATGTTCACACCAAAAAAAGTTTGGACAAGTGATTGTCAGCGTCCTGTTGGGGAGGTTAAAATGAATTCGCCAAACGCATTTGATGGAACTAAATATTTCAGTTACCATTGGTAAATCACAATTTTATTCATTTAAACAATATAACGGAAATCGTCGATGAGGTAAGTTATTCCCGAATAATGTTAAATCGATCTCATGTCTAATTTCTGGTTGCTGCAAAATTTTAAAATTGTGACGCCGAATACGAAATCTCGCTCCAAACTGACACCCCGACTTCTTTACCTCAGTTTCAAAATGCTTAGGTTTTTTAACGTAAATATAGGATTGTGTATTTTTATTTTGCTATTACTAACTCTGTTTTACGAGAAAATGTTGAGATTTGTTTAATAAACTCGATTTCCGAAACTAAGCTTTAAGCGTTTCTGCTCTCTTTACTTTATATGTTGGTATCTCGTATCGATTTTGAATGTCACAACACTTTACTCACATTTTATGTCGCTTCAATAGATGTGCACGCTGGAATTGGCTTACAAGTAAAGTACAAATGTTGTATCGTGCAAAATCAAAAACAAACGGTCGTTTTGGGTCAATTCAACGTCGTTGATTACGATGGTGACAACGGCAGGTCTGCTTGGAGCCTAGTTCTTGAGTAATCTGAACATTAAAATATAGAGGAAAGCGTTTGAGGTAGCAATTATGTACTTAGACCATACTTTTGGGATCTGAAAGTTTCACTAGTCGATAGATCGAATGATGCCATTCGCAAATTTTACAAACAAACTATGCCTTAGTTATTATGGATCAATTTTTATATTGTAATTAAATGTAACATTTAAGCAGAAATAACTCCGGCACACCTTGCTCGTGGTATCCAATTGACACACCATTCGATTTGTCTCGTCGAAATCTATCGACTAGTGAAACTTTCAGAACCCAGAAGTCTGGCCTAAGTAATTACCTGCATCCTCGAATGCTTGCCTCTATATATTAAAGTTCAGAATACTCAAGAGTAAGGCTTCAAGCTGATCTGCCGTCGTCACTATCGTAATCAGCGACCCTGAATTGACCTAGAACGACCTTTCGTTTTTGATTTTGCGCGATACAAGACTTGTACTTTGCTCGTTAGTTTAAAAAAATTTACAATCATTCTTTTTTAATCATAAATAGAGAATATGTGCTCATCGTGACCTCCGTTACCGTTCTACAAACCAATTGACTGGCATCGTTTTTAAAAGACTACCCGAATTATTGGTTCGTGGCACACATACTCTATGTCTTTGAAAGTTCTTTCCGGAGGAATATCAAAGTTAACCGTATTTATTCCCATTATACTATGGATTCTTTTACATTAAACCAAACACCATCAACAGTTTACATAGTAATTTTTAATGTGTAAACTTTCGGCCATGCTCTATTTAATGCAATAAGTAATTTTGAAATTGAAGCCGGTAGAAGACTGTCCGCTGCATTGTTAATTGAACCTAAATTGATGGAATTTTACTTTTTAATATAAGGTTTAATGATCTGTAGTTTGTTGAATGACCCACAAACATTTCAGAATTATTTTTCTAAACGAAGTTGAATTCATTAACGTGATAATGGGCATCAAATTACCATCATACTGCGCAAATACATCTTTCGCAAACTTTTCAGTCGACAGGAGTTCAACCCAAAAGGAATTGAATAGAATGGGGGCTTACTTTTATGACACAGTTCAATATCTTTAAAACGCTCTTGACTACGAATGACTGTCTGCGAGTCTATTACATGTCGACTGCTTCATTTTATAGCATGCTATCTCTTTAAACTGGCAAGAGAATGTTTGTTTAGTTATAATTCGACCAAAGTAAATTCAAAATATATCAACAGTGGATGTGTTGGGTGTTTGGTGGATGGTAGGTTTCATTGCTTGCAGTAATATTTAAGCAGTCAGTCATGAAAGCAAAAACTGATTCTGAAAAAGCTTGGTTCAAGCATATGACAATTTTTAATCGAGTCATTTGCCACCTGTGTTGTAATTTGTGTATAGAAGTTGGGCGAAGAAAAGTGGACGCAGGGGATAGGGTATTTGCATGTAAGCCAAAGTAAACATAAAAAGTAATAATGCTCTCGTTTGGTTGTGTAAAAGCAAATACTGTTATGCTTTGTTGGTCTTGCTCACCGTAATGGAGATGATATGGTAATTTTTGCATAAGATTCACCTTTCTATGTCCTTCCGTGATTAACACGAATTATTTACAAAGTAATATCATTTGTACATGATTGATATGCTTCCACCTGTTTTTTTTCAATACTGAAGGCATCCCAGTAATGAGTTTACGTCTGGTATCGCAAAAAATATCTTGTGTCACAGATGCATAAGAGCAACGCAAGGTGTAACTGATACGTGTTCATATCACCTTGCCGATAAAAACATTTCACTTTTAATGAGTTGAATGCGCTGATATCATTAAAAGCAAATATCTCGATTTTTTTCTGCGTAGTATCCTTGTATGCTTACATGTGCATGTTCATTGTAAAAAATAAAATGAATCGTTTAGCATGTATTGAGTGTTGAGTCTCTCATAATTGTCAAAACGATCATCCAAAAAATGCAAGCAAAATTGGAGGGTAAGATTAAGCTAAACTATTTATTTATTTTTAAATCTTGATGGCTACAAATCCAAAAAAAAGATATTTCTGGCATCTTCACAGGTGACGTTCTTGCAAAGGTGCTGACCTTAATGAAAAGGTCTGCCTCGTACCATCTTTTATTGGGAAATCATACCTCATTTGCAAGGGAAATTGCAGTAAGTGAGGTCTACATAACAGAGTTGGGATTTCGTGTGAATCGCCAAGCCATACCTCTCGAAGAAGTGCCGAAGGATATCATTCACAAATTCATTGCTGAGAAAGGAAGCAAAGCTACAGTAGAAAGTATACATAAAGCCCTAATCAATTGTGGTCTAATTGACATTGCAGGTGAGCTATATTAATTTTAAATATTTAAACTATATGAAAAAATGATGTGTTAGAGAGCATCTTTTTCTGCTACGATATGACTTTTCTATTTCGTGCAAAAAATTACAGAATCTTTAGAAAAAAGTTTCCCAAAACCCTTGCCATCCCACGCTGAAGCGTTAACTGCAGGTTTTACAAACCAGACCAGTAAAACCTTTAATCAATATGGTCGAGAAATTTCTTTAAAAGATGTGAAACAAATGATCCCAAAATGGATTCCAAATGGGACAGTGCTCCACGGTGCTCTGCACAAAGGCATGGTGCAAGTTGTAAAATTTCTTTTACCTGAGGCAAAAGATTTGGTAGATAAACATTTCCTACTACATTCTTGTGTACGTGAAAGTGCTTTTGATGAAGAAATAGTTATACAGGACAAAATTACAATAATTCAGTATCTCTTCAAATTTGCCAAACAGAACAAATTAAATTTATTAGACGAGGAATTTGAAGAGGCTGGATCTACGCCTATTCTACAACCAAATATTCATTTGGATATTTTTGAACTACTTCTTGATTTTGGTGCGAACATAAATTCTTGCACGCGTAAAAACAAGACAATTTTACACCAGCCAATTCATCCGGCAAATTATAAAGACATTTTACGTTTCGCGATTGAAAATAAGTTCAACAAATTTAATTGCAGAGACTCTAACGGACTAACACCTCTTCATTTTGCAATTCAGGTATACGAAGTTTTGGAGGATGCTGTGCTGCAAATTTTCAAAGAATATGGCGCGAATTTTAATGCAGTGGATAATGAAGACTATTCCATTTTGTTTTACGCATTGAGGAAAAGTTCTTCTTTGGAGTTTGTGGACGCTTTAATCCAGTGCGGAGCAAACATAAATCACGTCACAAATAACGGTTTATCAGCAATTCACATTGTGATTGAGTATGCGTGGAATGCTGGACAGAAGTGGGAGGAGTGTATGATAAATATTAATCATCTTGTTTCAAAAGGATTTGATGGAATGTTCCGGAACGATTTGGACGGCCTTAGTCCTTACCAATATATGATACACTTGCGAGAACTTGGAATACTATTTGACAGGTTTAAAATTAAAGATCGTCCAAATGTTTGTTTGTGTGATTTACTCGCGAAAGGAAACCGAGACATTTTAGAAAAAATCTTGAAGAGTAGAAGTAACAATACCGGTGAAAAGGTTTTTCGGCTTTGGCTGGATGGCGATCACGCAAATATTTCCGAAAAAATAATCATTCAACTTTCTGAGGACGAATACTTAAGTACAAAATATAAGCTCATGATTATTGGCATCTGTATTTTAGTGGGATTTTACGTTATTCGTGGGAGGCGTACAACTTAATTCTAAGTAATTGGTTAACCATGGAAATAAAAGGTTTACGGAAAATTTCCTCAAACCAAAATTCTTTTAATTTGGCCAAGTGTTTTACCTTACTGACTGACAGGGTACTAAACTATAAGGCGTCTTTGACAAAAAAAAAATGTATGGTACACTTCAAAATGGAATTCTGAGACTCATTCTGTCACCTTCCCTGTTATTTTGTTTTACCTGAGTAACGATCAACCGCTAGTTGTCCGTTCCTGGGTAATGTCACCTTTTAGCAACCCATTTTAGGGTTTTAATTGACTCGAAGTCAAACTCTAAACAACTTCTTATTTTTGGCCATACCAATTTTGTCTCAAAGTCTACCTATTATAAACTACGGAGGTCTCAAATTTTCCCTCGTTTTCCTGGAATGCATTTAAACGGAAATTGACGGCAAAAGAAAAACTGCGACCTCCGTAGTCCATATTGGGTATACTGTTAGACAAAGTTGATGTCAGCAAAAGTTATTCTGAATTTGATTTTGAGTCGAATGGAAACTTAAAATAGGGGTTGTTATGAGGTGACACACTTCCATAACGGACGGTTACACAGGTGGAACAAAAAGTAGGGAGAATGACATGATTCTAAGTCTAAGGGATCAATTCTGAAGGGTACTATGCTTTTGTTTTGTCAGAAACGGCATACTTTTTGTTGAACCCTGCCTGCGAGCATTTTTGTAAGTAAGATTTTGGTGAGCATGGGAATACAGTGTTTTGATACAAGCAAGCATAAGTATATTGCGCTATTCTTATTGGTACCATCTATCCGGATTCTGGCTCAATTACGACAGCATAAAGCCTGTTATTGCTTTAAGAAACTTGGCTAGAATTGTTAATGTATTTACTGGATTCCTTCCTCTGTGCTATAGAAAAAAAACCAACGTGTTTTGGTTGATGTTTTGAGCAAAGTTGGATGACTTTCACGATAAAGTCACTTTTAACAACATTTGGTAGTAAACATAAATTTTTGGTGTTGTTTTCTCCCGCTGCAATATTGGCTTTGATCTAACAAGATTTTATGCTTTGCAACAAAGCCATTGCATTTTTAATAAAAGATTAAAACTAAAAAATACAAAAAGCAATTAAAAATAACGTTAAGCACGAACATTACATTTTACGAAATTATAATAATACAGCTGACACCTTTTGCGCCTGCACGTTATCGTAAGAATAGTGCTTATCAGTAGGGCAGTGAACCATTGATTGGTAATGTAAAGAACACCTGCTAGGCATGGCTATATTTACTCAATCCTGCAAACTTTTTCAGTGCTATGGCGTTATTTAAAACAGAGTTCAACTAAAACTGCTGTCAGATCTTTGATCCTACTGCCTCTAAAACAGTGGGCTCCCGTAAATGACCACGAAAACCAGGCAGACAATATTTACCTGCCCCACAGCCTTTAAGTTGTTTTGTTTTATGTATTGGCAAAGCAAAGGGTATTCCTTTCAGATTCAGTGTAGATAGATACATAAGGTACACAATTTCAATCACTGTCTTTTATTCCTCATTTTGTTCCACTTCATTTGTGAATCTCACTATCAATATTACATACACGATGAAATCACAATAGTATGGCTTGAGACATCTCCATTTCTGGACGCAAATTAACGGTTGAACTGGACTAACCTCGGAACAAATGGCTATCTGAGCGACCATTTCAATAATGGTATGTGCAAACCCAACAAACTTCTTTCCCTGTGGCATGCTACAATGATTTTTTACTGCAAAAGCCGAAGCAGGGAGGAAAACACCACGCAGAATAAAAGGTGCTTTAGAACGGGCCACATTACTCATTGGCATTCGACGTATGCATCTTGTACAAACTTTATGAGCTGCATTAAAATTAAAGATTGGCCGTGGCAGCAAGAAACTGAATTGAAGTTCCCAATTTGCATTTCCTTTTAATGTTTCGTAGTAGGAACAAGTGCAGTAGTTTTCAAGGAAAAGGCTGTAGAAAAATGGCCCCCTTTAAAAAAATATCGACATAAATTTTCCTTTTTCTATCCATATTATATGGAATACGTAAAGGCTTGAAATACTTGTGAAATCTAAATATGTGGGCCTTTCTGAAAAATAAAAATTAATCTGGTATTTCGTTGGTTGGGTTTTCCTACACTTCCACCGGGGTTAGAATTTCGTGGAAATAATTTTCTATTGGAATTCTTAGGTTGCAGAAGCAATGCGCTTCTGCTTTAATTCATGTAATGATTAAGCCATTTTAAAGTTAGGCTTATCTCTAACGCTGAGTTCCTATCCAAAAACGATAGTCCGTGTTAATTGGTTCAGTTATTTTTTCTGCAAGCAATCCGGAGCTCAAAAATAATTATCACCCAACAAAACTAGTGGGTTTCCCTCGACCGTGTGCCCAATAAGTTGGACCGCAGAATTTATGGGAATTTTAATGTTAATTGATTTTAGACTTGTGGAGGGTTTAAGTACGCTGGACTCCACTTATGAACACATGTAATATGATCGATAGTCATGCAAAGCGGCATACAATTTGTTGCGCAATACTGCTAATTTTCCTGGAAGCGGTAAGTACTTATCTCAACTCACGTCAGAAAAGTGGAAAGATTTGAGTATGCATGAGTTGTTTTTCAGATTCACATAACAAACAAATTTACATATTCTGGTCACAAGTCAATCATTTCACATGTAATCAACTTCTTGTTCCAGAGAAACCTACGAATTTTTATATTATTCCAAATTAATGGGATTGCATTGAATAGAAAAACTGGACAAAATTCCTGGCAAAAGTTTGTGAGAAACCGGTGATTTTTTTTCAATCTGCAATACAAAATTATAAAAACACGACAAGTATCACACACTGCATCCAAGGTTACTGTTGGCAACGCAAAAATGTCCAAACATCATTTTATGATTGGTTCACAGACGCAGTTTTAAATGGGACTTTGGCTTCATATCAAAACCTGGTACTATTTACAAAATTTGTTGCATTCCAAATTCCAGCTCTTGCTATATTAAACAAACTTCGTAGCACATGCTCATGGGAATTCTTTTCACTGCATGTGCGCCATAGAACGAGGGAATTTTATTTAATACCTCAATTTTAAATCGGATTTTGGGATAAGGCACGTATGCAATTTAAACATTAAGACACTAGTTGAAATATCTACGCGCTGTTACCGTTCATGTGAGATGAGTCATGTGTGGCGGATGTTGCGCTAATTCGAATTAAATACGTTTTCCGAGCTGAAAGTAAGTTAGTTATGAATGACGCCGGCTTGAATTTGGCTGAACAGCACAGAAGTAAGCATGAGTTTGTCGGGTGCCAGTTTCCATGAATTTGTTAATAAAATACAATTAATTTGTCTACATAATCTGAATCCTTGTTTGAGACATTGCGATAACTGCTGACAAATAAATAATGATGTGGACGTGATTATATTTATATAAGCGATGTTTGCTTTCAATTGCAGAGTGATTTCTAAAATAAATACTGAGGATGCAAATGATATCATTTCAACAAGACTGGTAATCTGAGTGACGGCAGTGTTCTGTTATACGCTTAATGATATTGGCAGATGTTAGAGACGGTTTCGTCTGAATATAAAACCACTTGCGTTTTAGGATGCGCCGGTAGCGATTGTGCAGTCCTGCTCTTTGAATTTACCATTCTAATCAACAACGGATTTTAAAAAAAAGTCGTCTAAAAAGCTCAAAATGCAAGTAGTTTGTCTACCGATTGTATTACTGCTTCTCTCGGTTAGCAGCGTATATGGAGGTGTTATACAACACAAAGATTCATTAACAGCAGGTACGTACAAAAAAACTAACGAGACAAACAAATAATATAGCTAAAGTAGTGACAGTAAACTGCTTCACTATGAGTGCTTAAGTAATGTCAATCAATAAACAAGCAAGCGTTAAAAAACTTCAATAAATATTCTTTAGAGCATACACGTGTGCCAGAAGACATACGGTTTGCTGGAACGGCAGATGGAAAAACGTTTTTCGCCGTCACAGATAGTGTTAACCCTATGGTAAGAAAATAGCAAACAAATCTGTAAGCTTCTTGTAAATATCTATTTTTGAAAACTCATTTCAGAACTTTTCTCAAGCGGGTAAGGTGTGTATACAACTGAACATGAAATTAGCGGAAATAACTTCACTTGAACAAGCAAATGCAATCCATGCTATGGCTAACTCAAGCCTGATAACAGATGCGGGTAAAATTTATATCAAATGCTGTTCGGTGGGATGCATATGCCAGTTAGGGCTTTTCTATTTCAATAGTGACTTGTAACACTCTTTCATAATTGTAGGTTACTGAGTGGCCGGAAGGGACGCATGGAAACATCGGCAATTTTCTTGGGATTCTTCCGATGCTGAAGTCTCTGAGATTAATTCGGAGATTCACTTAAACATCGCAAGTCCTTTAACTTGTATCCGGTATCACCCAATTCCTGATTCAGCAAAAACGCACTTGCACGTTTTTGAATGCAGCAGGATTTATTCTTTCGTACTGTGCGAAGTGTCAACCTCTTCGCATTTGACAGTGGCAAAGTATATGGCAGTTTCAAAAGAAAATCTTCGCAAGATTTACAAACAAATTATGCCATCCGTAGATCGCATCGACAGTAATGGCGTTGCGTAAAGCAGAGTAAAAGTATCGAACAATGTAATAATTACCACCTATGTAAGCACAAGAAATATAACACCTACTAAATCAGAAGTATTGTCTTTCACTTTGGTAAACGCTTAACATTTTATTGGCTTGACAAAACGCATCTTCGACACTATTACCATCTCCACGTCCTTATAATCTAAGTGAAGGCATATTTAGTCTAATGTTTGTTAGGAAAACCTGTTTGGAATTCAATGTGTCATAATTAAATCATTTTTTCTCTTCAAGGCGTGAACCCAAACTTTTTGTGAATTTTGTGGGTGAAAGTATCGAGCATAGTTTTCACATTTGTGGTTTTTTATTGGCGTATTACACCGCTGTTTTCTCATTCCTACACCAGTCATAATTACTAATTTAATCATAGGCAGTTACGATCAATAAGATTAGCTAATAATGCAGAAAGTATTGGATGGGTCATAGAAAAATGCTATTGTTTTTTCGAATAGTCAGCACACAATCAATTTTACTTTATAATTTAGTTTTTATGGCGCGTGTAAACGAGCTATTCCAAGCCATATTCTACCCTGAGTAAATCACTATGAATCCCTTCTCAAAACATTTTTATAGGCTACCTAACAAGGTGCGGCTGTGTCTTGAATTAAGAAGGCGATTCAACCGTTACTAAAGCTAATGATTACCTTTAAATTCTGATCATTTGTTGGAAATATGCGCAATACGTTCGCGGTTACCGTGATAAAAATATGTGTGCATTACAGACGTCAAGTCTCCTGGATGTACCAACCAATTTACCTTACTTTCTCTAGCTGCATGAATAATGCACCAACAGCCAGCAAAATTGACGAGTCAATTTAACCATTAGGAGTGTTGAGTACATAATTTGGTGTCTAGAGTTTGAAATGAAATCCCATATTTATATCTCATATCGCACAAATATAATAATAATTCAATCCAAATTCGTGTCAATCCAAAAATAAATTTGATGGGAATTATCCGGGATTGGAACTAGACGAAGGTTATGAATTTAAAACAAAATTCTTAAGGAGTATAAAGAATCTATGAACGAGCTCTCTGCTTTGTAAATACTACAACGTAAATACTTCATAATATTTCAAACTCATTTCTTACATACTACTATAAAAATTGCCAACCGTCAAATGAAGGATTGTGTGCTCGGACTAGTATATGCTAAGGGTCCAATAGTTTTTTACAAAGAGATTAAATTGTAAATTCAACAGCATGCAGTCCCGAATATGTACCGTTATCTTTCTACATCAGGTCATATTGTGTCGACTTACAATGCAACTTGGTCTATTCCGCCACAATTTTTTAAAATTCTGTTTTCACAGGCAGAAGGAGCATGTCAAAAACTATATAAATCCGTTGAGGATTTTTAGCATTTCTCCCTCTGGACCGAGAAATTTGCTTCGATTTAAATATCTGATATCAGAGATGTGACAACCACATTGGCAATCTTCAATTATGTCCATAAGAATTGCTTGGTTTAATGGTTCTTTTTAAATGAGAATAAAGAATTGCCTCACTAGAGTAAATACAACTTCAACTTCATCGAAATAACGAATTTTTTCGGCATGTTTTAAACGCTTTTTAAAAGTAGCCTACCATAGTGCCCATCCCTGATTTACATTAGGTAAGCTTAACTGGGGACACTTCTGCAATAATTCGAAAATTATCGAGAAGTGCTACAAATTCTCAACGGATTTATATGGTTTTTGGCATGCTTTTTCTTCCTTTGAAAACACTGAAAACAGAATTTAAAAAATTGCGGCGGAATAGACCAAGTTGCATTGTTAATTCCAAGTGCTATTTTTGAAAAAATAATTTTCTATTAGGTAAGGTTTCCTATGATGAAAATCACACAATTGAATTCTACAAGTATGCTTGTATGCAAAACGAAGTGAAACAAAAATTTAATACAAATAAATATGTTGACATCAATACGTAATCCGAGCCATGACATAAATGTGTTTGCTTAATATCGTCACCGCAAAGTTTTTACAATTGCAACAAAATACTTGCCTTTTCAAGATTCTTTGCGTGAGACTCATTTTATTGAATATTTAGAGAAATTGTTCTGGCAAAATAATTTAGTTAATTTTGTTGCAATCTTTAGTTTGGCAATGGTAATGGTTTTAGTTGTACTAATTATTAGAATTACTTGTTTTGCATTAGTAATGTTTAAATATGAATTTAAAATAAATTGCTAATTAGCATGAGTGAAGTAAATTGTTCCTGATTTCAAATCCCAAAACGCCACTAAAAATTTATTGACAATCATGGTTCTGGTAAAGACCTGAATTTCACCCAAAAGCAATTCCATATAAGCATAGGTAAGTCATTTACTGACCTGGATGTCAGGTGCTAATTAATGTCATGATAACAAGCAATGTCTGCAAATTGTGTCTAAAATCTGACATGTTCACCACCTACTCTGATTCAATATATTCTTCTGTTTGGATCTTTTAGGTGCAAACAAGAACATTAGTAAATAAAAACAAATATTAGTCACTATTCTTGTTGTGCCATGAATTGGACAAATACTGTATTTGTGTGGCACTCTTTACATAATTCACTGACGCAACATTGCGGTTTAGAAGATACAAAATTCTTTCAGGTTGGCCAAAAAACAGGATATCAGACAAGATAAGAGTGCCATATCCAGAAAAACTGTACCCAAACGCACTTTGAACACATTGGGTAATGTCAATATGTAAAATTCGAAGTAAATGTGTATTAGATCCTACGTTTGAAATGAAAGACTAATGATGATTGATGATAAACGGAAAACAAATTCAATTTTTATAAGTCGGTCAGCTATG